>CAUYLG010054563.1:0-64693 GCA_963573385.1 Cacajao melanocephalus | reverse complement strand
CAACCCTCTTTGCCGGCTGAAACAGCAGCGTTGAGATTCGTGGTGCTTTTCTGCCTGGGAATCTCCGGTCTGGCTTCCCTCTTCAGTCCCTTTTTCAATCAGCTGAATGGGCGACTCTGCCTTCCCGGAGCTCCAAACGTCGACCAAGAGGGCACACAGTCCCGTGTACTCTGCGACGAGAACCGCTGCGCCGGGGTGCCAGCAAAACAGCTGCACCAGCCAAAAGAGTCGCGCTGGCGACCCGTGGGGCTCCTCTGCTGGGAATCTCCTGGTCTGTGGGCAACAAAAATTCGTCTGGAAGTGCGGCGTCCCCTCGTTCTCTGCACTTTCGTTGGGAGCTACAATCCTGAGCTGCTAGTAATTGGCCATGTTGGATCTCTCTCCGACACAGAGACTTTAAAAGTGCTTGCACATTGGGGCTTGTTCTCCAAGTGCTCATGAAAGCCAGCTGCCACATGAAGAAGCCCGGGCTAACCTGCTGGAAGAACATGAAAGACCACAACAATGATGACCCACTCCAGCCATCCCAGCTGAGCTCCTGTACATGTGAAAGACTCAGCCGACAGTCCTCCTACAGAAACAGACAGGCAACTGACAGCAGATTTACACATGAGTAAATCCAGCCCAGATAAGAACAGCTCAGCCAACCTGCACATTCATGAACTAAGTAAATGCTTTCTGTTTAAATCACCAAGATTTGGAGTTTGTCTTTTCATTTTTGTTTTTTGTTTTGATTTTACACTAATGGCTAACTAATACAGCCACTAAACAATATATTTCACACTATTGGTTTAGACAGTCTCTAATGGCCTTATCAGGTGATGTTCATAAACAGCTGACAGCTCTTCTTCTAAGGTAATACAGCTGCAGTTTCCAGCAGTGTGGTCAGATCAATGTATGGAGCATCTTCCCACCCACTTGTCATTTCCTAGGGCATCCCCCTAGGTCAGGCCCTAGCTGTGTGGACTCAGGATCAGCAGAGGACAAGACAAGGTCCCTGCCTCACAGACCACCTGGAACATCAGGCACATACCAAAAGAAGATGCATGACTGGTGACTGCCACAGGCACGTGCTTTCTGGGTCATGAGGATGGAAGCAAGGTCATGAGGATGGCCCTAATGCTGACTCAGGATATAGGACATAGGAGCTCAAAGGTGATCACTTGGATTCTTTTTTTATCATTTCCATCTCTTGACTCTACCTTTCTCTTTATATTGTTTTCCTTTTCTTGGACAGCAAGGCGCTTCGCCAGGGACCAGAGATCATGGCCATCAGCAACCTGACACAGGTAGAGAAAGGCAGAGTCAAGAGATGGAAATGAGAAAAAAGAATCCCAGTGATCACCCTTGAGTTCCTATGTCCAGCTACACCTGAAGCCGACTCCATTTCTCAATTTCAAAGGACATAAAAGCCCATGAAGTTTCCATTTTGCTTAGCTTATTGGAACTGCACTTCTACCATGTGGAAGTGAAAGCTTCCTGACCAACCACTATGATCAGGAGCCTGATGTGGCAGGAGGAGCTTGGGACCTCTTGGGCCTGCTCTGCCTCAATCTCCCAAGGGCTGGGCCACGTCTCACTTTCTCCAAGCCCCTTGCCCTCCTCTGTACAGTGCCCTGCACAGAAGAGGGGACCAGCAAATGCTTGTTGGACTCCATAATGGTGCATTGGCAGGGATCTGACCCGAGTTCTCAGTGCCTCAGTTTCCTCATCTGTAAGATGAGGATAATAACACATGCCTTGCTTAGTTCACAAGAGCAACATAAAGGCCCATCCAACACAAAGGCCCTTCATATTATATAAAGTGCTGAACAAATGCAAAGTCTTAGTTAAGAGGAAATATTTGTTGTATGCTTTATAATACATAATCTCTAAGAGCTCTTCCAGGTTGACCATTAAAAATATTTTTAAATTTAAGTGTGCAATTAAATTATAAATGTTGCATGTCCCTGCTTGTAATTTATTCATGTCATCTCTGGGTATTTGTTAACCACAGATACCATTGTTGATGCTTTATCTATAGTGGAAATAGAGGGCTGCATGTAGATGTCTCTCAGCTATACCAAAAACATAAGATGTTACCAATAGCAGCTGCCCTGTTCAGTGTGCAGGATGGGAAAGGGGACTGGCTGGCACTGAGCATCATGGAAGGCACATGCTAGACGTGTTCCTGTGATCTCTTATTTCATGCCCTGAACCCCATTTTACAGACAGAAACATTAAGATTGCCCAAAGCTCAACACCAGAAAGTGGCTGACCCCCTCAAGCTACCACTTGCTTTTGGAGTCAGGATTCAGCCTCCGCTCTGACTCTGAAGCCCTCTCTCTTCCAACCTCATCAGGCAGCCTCCTTTGGGGGAAAAGCCAAACTGTGCCCACCAGGCATTCTGCTGCCCAAACTGGGCCATGTCTAGATTGAAGTGGGGGACAGGGGTCACCTTGGTTGCTAAAATGTAGCTTACGCAGCTCCTTCTCGGGAGAGAACAGCGTGAGGCTCACTAGGGCAAAGAGGCCAGGGCTCATGTGGGCATGGCTTCTCCACTGCCTTCTCTTCTTCCCTGGTGCCTCTCTGAGATAGACAGGGAATCCTGAGATTCTTCTAGAAACTTGAATCGGCCAGGATTCACCCCCCTGACCAAACAGGTGAAAATCACAGAGGGACACCTCTGCCTGACTCAAGAAAAGGGACTGTCACAGACGGCAGGCAAAACCTGTAAGGTTTCTCTCCTTCAATCCAGAGCCAAAGACACATGCCAGGTGGTGCTGACAGAAGCCTTGGTGCCATCTTCTGGCCATGTTGAGGATGGCGCTCTGGGAGATTGAGCTGCTCTAGAAAAGGAGGTGGCTGGAGGCACACACGTGCCAAGCGGTCACCTGCTCTGTGCAGGGAACTGTGTGGACTTGGGATCAGCAGAGGACAAGACAAGGTCCCTGCCTCACAGACCACCTGGAACATCAGGCACATACCAAAAGAAGATGTATGACTGGTGACTGCCACAGGCACGTGCTTTCTGGGTCACGAGGATGGAAGCAGGTAGCGTGTCCCAGAGAAGCCTGGAAAGCCAGCCACACATGGGTTAGAGGGATGTGGCATTCCAGGGGCTAGGAAACAGCAAGAACCAAGCAGGGAAGCTGGACTGTGCCTTCCTTGGTCCTAGAGCAACAAACAGACCTCTACTGCAGCATCATAGGGCATGGTAGGGAAATAGTGGCGAAAGCCTTGGAAATGTGGCTTGAAACCACTTGAGAAGAGCCTTGAATGATGAGTCAGCAATCTGGGACATTAGCCTCCCAGTGTGCTCCAGAGGGTGCCCAGCGGTGACCCAGGGGTATGAACAGAAGGAGAAACATGGCACACTTATTCAAAGATTTAGAAGGAAAATGGCAGCAATTTTAAAGACATTTAAATTAAAACAAACACATATGTATTATCCAGTAGGATGCAAAAATCACCACAATTAATATTATTATTATTATTTTTTGAGATGGAGTCTTGCTCTGTAACCAGGCTGGAGTGCGGTGGTGCTATCTTGGCTCACTGCAACCTCCGCCTCCCAGATTCAAGCAATTCCTCTGCCTCAGCCTCCTGAGTAGCTGGAACTACAGGCATGCACCACCATACCCGGCTAATTTTTTGTATCTTAGTAGAGATGGGGTTTCAACATGTTGGCCAGGATGGTCTCGATCTCCTGATCTTGTGATCCACCTGCCTTTGCCTCCCAAAGTGCTGGGATTACAGACGTGAGCCACTGCACTCAGCCAAATCACTATCATTTTTAAAGACCAAACAGTAGGCTTCAAAGATATTTTCCACTTGCAGCAACCCTTTTTGGGGTACCCAGGCACCGCACACTGTCTATAGCTGGGGGCATTCGTGACGACAACCTCATAGGCTTGCAGAGGCTGAAATGAGATAGTCCACTAAAAGCTTCATGCTTAGCACAGTGCTTGGAACATAGCGGCAGATGGTGTCATCTGTCAGTATACTCTGGTCAGCCCAGTACAGCTCTTTGGCCTGTGTGGTTCCTGATTGGCTTCTGATTCAGCCTTTGGCTTCAGGGTCTTCCCTGAATCTCTACTCTCCACCGCATCTCCCAGGGCCCCTTCACCCCAACCCCACTCTCAGCCTCCTCCCTGACTTCTTTCTCTTGACCTCCCACCTTGTGTCCCTAATCCTCCAAGTCCAGGCCCAACAGGACACGTTTTCCCAGAAAATCATTGCCCCTTCTGCCAAGTGATGTTTCTGTGGGGCTGGTCTTCAACCCCAAATGCCTGAGTGGGCCCAGAAGTGCTCCCCAGCACCCTTCCCCACACTGATGGCTTAGAGACTCCCTTGCACCTCTGCACCCCAGACCTTGGGTTTAGTAGTCTCTTCACAGCAGCCCACATATCTGCAGCCCTTGTGGACTGCAGCCACCATGTCCAATCCACCCCTTCCCAGTCCTGGGGGAGCTTAAGCTCACTTTCTGGCATGAGCCACCTCTGCAACCTCACAGGGCTTCTCCAAAGACCTAGATCCCCAAACAAAGCCAAGTTGGATCAGGGAGTTACCTACCATGTGCCTGGCAGGTGACATTTTTTTACTGTGAAACATCACAGCAAATGAAGCCAGAGAGGCCCACCTGGGAAAGGCTGGGTACCTGCTCAGGCCAGAGGAAGGAAGATACCACTCCTCCTTCAGAGCATTAGGGACAGTGTATCAATGAGCTACTCAACAGATCCCCCTGCCCCACAAGCACTTCAGAGCTGTTGCGTTTTCCGTGTACATTTCATACAAACCATACATGGGCAGTTCATTCCCGTTGCTCCAGCCCTGATTTTGTGCTGGAAATAACATTTCTTAGCATCCTCAAAGACCTGGTTTGTCCCAAATTCCCATGATGGCACAGAGCTGCCTTAGAAAGGTGTTACAGGTTGGTGCACAAGTATTTGCTATAAAATTGCAAAAGCCACAATTACTTTTGCACCAACCTAATATTTCAAGCATGAAGGGAATGTGGAAAACAGCCAAGTTTGGCTCTATAGTTTGTTAATTTTTACTTACATTTTCCCCCTGCTGGCAAAAGAAATATTTGCATATTGTAAGATGTTCAAAATATTACAGAATATTTGCTTTAAGAAGCAAAGTCCTCTATAGCCTCACTTCTCAAAGTTACATATCAATAGTGATTCAGTGCATACTCCTCCAGGCAGTTTTTGTTCATGTGCATGTTTTAATTATTTTTAAAAAATAGAATCATACTATATGTGAAACCTTTTTATCAAACAACATATCTTGCACCTGTCAAAACAAAGAGATCTGCCTGTCTTGATCTAAGAGTCTGGCAGTATTTCACTGTATACCCTGTAATTTATTTACTCTATCTTCTATCAGCTGACGTTTGATTTATCATCTTATTTATCTTACTTTTTTTTCTTTCTGAGACAGGGTCTTGCTCCACCACCCAGACTGGAGTGCAGGGGTATGATCTCGGCTCACTGAAGACCCCACCTCCTGGACTCAAGCTTTCCTCCCACCTCAGTCTCCTGGGTAGCTGGGACTACAGGCACACATCATGACACCCAGCCAATTTTGTTCATTTTTTCTAGCGATAAGGTCTTACTATGTTGCCCAGGCTGGTCTCAAACCCCTAGGCTCAAGGGATCCTCCCACCTCGGCCTCCCAAAGTGCAGGGATTGCAGGTACGAGCCACCGTGGCCAGCTTTATCCAACTTTGTAAGTGAGAAAATTGAATCTAGGGAGGTTAACTGCCTTGTGCAAACCTCCTCCCACCCAGCCAGTCTTTCTCCTCTCTGTGCTGTCCCTTGCATTTCAATTTCTTATTCCAGTTCCCATGAGCTGGAGCAGGGATTTTCTATCCTGGAAAAAAACTCTTTGTTCCAGGGATTCCAGAGAAGAACTGAGGATGACTGACAGTCCCAGCAAACGGAATGCCAGCCAGTCCTTTCATTAAAGAATGAGTTAGATGCATGCCTACTGCATTTGTAAGAACTTAAAGACAAAGAACATAAAAGAATCTAGAAGGGAAAAAATAACTGATGTCTGGTCCTTAAATCAATTTTTGATAATGAGTGTCATATATTCAAATGTTTGCACATAATCATCACATTAGCATTAACTATACCATCAAAGACAGTCTGATTACATAATACGCTGCTTCATGTATCACCACCATGAACTTGTTAATACATGTAATTATAAATGGAGAAGTAGATTGGGCGTGTATCCAGTAAAGGCCTCTGGAAGTTTGAGCATGTTTTCCTGCTGTTTCCCATCAACTTGAGTGAAGCAAAGCTGAAAGGTTGTCCTGGCATCATGGAGCTAGGATGCACTGCTTGGCTGTTCCACCCAGTCTTGCTTTCACTCAGGGTCTCCGTGCATCATCTACAGTTTCTTGGGCTGCAAGAAGCTGATGCCAAACTCCAACTGGGTTCAGCAGGAAAGGGGTCTGGGAGGATGTTAGAAAGTCACTGGGGTGGTGCCCAGAGTCCAAGGGGCCCCAGACATGCCAGAATCAAGCAAGGAACAAAAACAAAACAAAACAAAAAAATAGCCTGGGCGATTTTCACAGTCTTGAGGATGGCAATGTGGGTGGATGGGAAAATGGATCATTTAGCTTACCTGGGTTTTGAGTCTCATCTGATAAGTGGGAATATTTAATTGAGCTCCTTTTAACTCTAACATCTGTATATTACTACAGAATAAATGGCACTCCATTTTACTCCAAAATGATAGTAGCACAATCCCTATCTGGCTTACAACTTGACATTCACTCCCCACTGACTGTCCCACATATCTTTCTGGGGGTCCCTAAGGGGATCTTCACAGTCACACAGTGGCAGTCACTATGTAGCATTTGTCCCCACTTCCCCTCCTGCCACAGCTCCACTTACTCACATCTGGGTCCTTATAGCCTCATGAGAAGGCTGTTGTGACCACTCCCATCATCAGAACCCCAGGGGCCACCTGCACAACCTCAGTGCTCTCCAAGTCTTCTGGTCTAAAGGTGGCATACCCCTTTGGGATATTATTGTCTCCTTCCTTTGTCATCTGAGCCCCAAATCACCTATGACTTTGCCCAGAGTCTAACAAGTTCCCTTATAGAACCAAATCTGTCCATTCCAACTCTCATTCCTTCAACCACAGTAGCTCCTACTATATCCAAGGGATCAGCTGAGAGGCAAATCCTATCAACACTCTTCCTTCCCTATTTATCACATGGTCTGCTCCCCCTACCAAAAATCCTTCTTCTTAGCCCAGAGAAAAAAAACACTCCTAGACAAATCCATGGATACCAGCAAATACCAAAGGTGAGAGAAGGATGTCACCCTTATTAGTTGCATTTGAACTCCTGCCAAAAATGCCCATGACGTGCCGTTCTTTGGATAGGACAGACACTGAAAATAATAAAAGTGTAAAAAGAAGTAGGCAGAGTTTCCCAATTTAAAAATAATAATTTGCATAAAGCTGGATCCTGAAGACACCTATCTTCATAA
Source organism: Cacajao melanocephalus (assembly GCA_963573385.1). Taxonomy (NCBI): domain Eukaryota; kingdom Metazoa; phylum Chordata; class Mammalia; order Primates; family Pitheciidae; genus Cacajao; species Cacajao melanocephalus. Next base: position 57,197 of record CAUYLG010054563.1, on the reverse strand, counting down.
GTACCAACTGCTATAGACTGAATCTTTGTGTACCCTCAAAATTAAAACACAATCTCCCATGTGATGGTATTTGGAGGTAGGGCCTTTGGGAGGTGATTAGATCATGAGGGTAGAGCACTCATAAACAGGATTATTGCCCTAATAAAAGAGACCACAAAGAGCTCACTTCCCCCTTTTGCCATGTGAGAACACAATGAGAAAATCATCCATGGACCCAGAAGCAGGCTCTTATCAGATGCTATTAATACATCTGCCAATGCCTTGATCTTGGACTTCCCAGCCTCTAGAACTGTGGGAAATAAATTTCTGTTGTATATAAGCCACCTGGTCTATGATATTTTGTTATAGTAGCCCAACTAAGACACCTGCTTTCAGAACCAGCTGATGTCTTCAAAGGAGATAACCAGTAAATAAAAAACAAGAGATTTCTGACGTTTAGTCTTGGAGATAACCACACGCCTATGGTGAGAGCACTGTGACATTACGGGAATACTTGAACCCTAGAGTAGAAAAACCTGAATGTAAATCCCCCTCCTACTATCTCCAACCGGAAAGACCTTGAGCAAGCCCCCTTCACATCCTGGGTCTCAATTTCTTTATTGGGTTTGTTTGATAATGTGTAAGTGTCAAGCATCTGATATGTGGGAAATATTAATAAATAGTAGCAATTATTATTATTACTGACCAATAGTGGGATGCACAAGATATTCTACTTTCTTTTTCTACCCATGTCTCTTCTAGTTAAAAAGAGTTTGAAAAAAAATTGTCTTGGCCAGGCACAGTGGCTCACACCTATAATCCCAACACTTTGGAGGCCCAGGCAGGTGGATCACCTGAGGTTGGGAGTTCAAGATGAGCCTGACCAACATCGAGAAAGCCCATGTCTACTAAAAATACAAAAAATTAGCTGGACGTGGTGATGCATGCCTGTAATCCCAGATACTCAGGAGGCTGAGGCAGAAGAATCACTTGAACCTGAAAGGCGGAGGTAGCAGTGAGCCGAGATCCACCATTACACTCTAGCCTGGGCAACAAGAGTGAAACTCCATCTCAAAAAAAAATTGTCTGGAACATGTTCGGTATTTATTGTCAAATTTCCCTTTAAAGATCTATCCAAAATGTTATATTGTTTTAGCAAGAAATGATAGAAATTTCATCTATCAGATTTAAGACTGTTTCCTGTCTGTTTGGAATTTCCATTGAGCCACATATTGAAGGTCTCTCTCCTCTACCCTCTAACTGGGCCTACGCAGGCAGCCAGCGGCCCTGGACAGCCTACCACACAGCTGTAATGCAGCAGCAAGCCCCTCCTGCTGTAGGTTCAGCCCCGAGAAGCCCCTCTGGCAGCTTGTTGGCCGGATGTCCTTCAGTAGAAATGTGGCACTTCACTTTATCCTTTCAAATGGGAAACTGAAATGCAGTCATGCAAGTTTTTAGATTATTTTTTGACCCCGTGAAAAAAAAAGCAAGGAAATTCCTCAAGGAGGCATTGCCAACCAATCTATCATCAGATATGGACATCTCCCCTGAAATGACCTTCAAGGTCACTGCTTGATCTTTGACATTGGTGTGACCATCACTCCATAACTGGAAAAGCCACTGGTTTGGTTTCTACATGGTAGCCATGCACATAGGAGCTAGGCTTGGGTGTGCTGCTATGATAAGAGGAGTGGGAGAAATAAGCCACAAATTGGTAAGGAGAAGGAGTCTTTAGACCAAGAATTTGCTTCTCCCACCCATTCTTTGCTGGTCCCCTTGAGTAGACCAGCTGTCTCTGTTTCTCTGCTGGGCTCTGTAGAGCTTCTGGTGTTTCCATCCATAGTGGTGGGAAGCAGAGCTCCCTGTGGACATTGTACCCCATTTCTGATGAGCAGGTTGGAAGATGGAGTTGAACGTTATGTTAAGTCACCACTGGACAGTGGGCTAGGCAACTAGGCAGAGGCAGACAGGAAGGAATCATGACTCTGAGTACTCCTTGTCCTTCCCTCTTTCTCTATCCTTACTCCTCTCAGAAACTCAAACTGCTACAGTAAATTGAAGCTGAAATTAACCCAGATCTTCACTAAACTGATTTTTAGAAACCTCTTAGAAGAAAGGTGCAAATCTGGGGAGTCAGAGACGGGTAGACGTTTATTTAAAGGATATATTTCAGGAACTGCACTCTAAGGTATGGGCTGGGAACAGTGAACACTATTCCATGCCCTTTCCTCTCTGGTCCTGGGTGAAGACAAATTATCACTGTGGCATGATAAGCATGATGGCTGAGACCCCAACATCCTGGATCTTGAAGGAGAAATTTAATTATGATAGGGCTATTTTACCTAATAAGATAGAAAAGGATGGGGGAGAGAACACATTGATAGCTTTTAGAAATGTTTGAAACACCAAGCATTGGCCACAAGAAAAACTACTGCTGCCTGTACTGCCTCATCCAAGAAACTCATATAATCCCAACATCCTTTGGAAAGATCTTTGTGTTAAGTGAAGTTTTCCTGTCAAGTGCAGCTCCAAGAGTATAACATTCAGTTCCCAAAAACTCACAACTGGATCCTTTGTAACAGGCTTCTCAGGACTTTTTACTGTCTTCTTTGAGAGAGAGAGTAATTTATCTAATGAAAGTCTTTATTTTTTATGACAGTGAATAAGCGTATTAAAGTGTAAAAACTCCGTATAACTTTGAGTGTCCCTGAGAGGGTATCTCAGGACCAATGGAGCCGGATTTTAAACAGCTAGCATTGTTACAGGACAGCCAGAAACAGTCTCTTGAAGCCTCTGATGTCCATAGATTGGACTTATGGGTGAGTAGCACATCCTGCCATATACATACAGCCCCTTTCCCTCTGCCTCTGACCCCCGATAGGAGGAAAAGGGAACAGGCTGGACTTCCTAGCCCTATGGATATGTGCCCAGAGCCAAACTGCATCGCAGCTGACTGTACTCCAAGGTGATCATGTGGCCGTGTGATTCAGGGTCAGCGCTCGTCCTCCCCTTGGGAGCTCTGATTTTGCTACCCGATGGATGAACAAATGTAATCCACTCTGTCGTCCCCTGTTCACTGTTTCCTCTTTGCATTTCTTCCTCTTTTTCCTTCCTCTTCTTTTCTCTGCTTTGTGGTTTAAATTGAGAATAAGGGAAAGTACTGTGGTCAGGACTGGGAGCAGGAGTTGGGGGCCACTGGCCAGGTTTTTGGTGAAAACGATTTCAAATGTCTGCATGCCTGTTTGCATGGCTCACAATTCATCCAAGATAATCTACTTGGCCTGGATTGCTGTGACAGATTCCCAGCTGGAGCAATTTTAGAAGATACAAAATACATAGGATAATGTGCCCAAATCTTAAATACATCTCAAAGGTGTAGTCTGATGAAGTGTTACATTTTTATATACATGTGTGGCCACACCCAAATCAAGACACAGGACACTTTCAGCCCCTAGAAGGCCCGCTGCCACCTTCCCAGTCAATACACCTATTGAATAGGAAACTAATAGTCTAGTTTCTAACACCATAATAAATGTTGCCTTTTCTTGAACTTTAAATGCATGGAATCAACCAGTAGTTACTCTCATATGTTGGCTTCTTTCACTCAATGTAATATCTTTAAGATGTAGCCATGTTATTGCATGCAACAGTTTTTTTTTGTGGTTATATGATATGGTGGTGTATGAATATATTTAACTTCTCACAAGCTAGGGTCCTCATCTGCAAAACAGAGACAGTCTTGCTTTTTTGTGAGAAGTTATTATAATAATTATTAGAAACTACATGAAAAGCAGCTTGCACATTCCTAAGGGTATAATGGACAGAATTATGTGCTTCTCAGAGGCAATGTTTTCTCCATTTTTCTTTCTTTTTTTTTTTTTTTTTTTTTTTAAAGACGGGGTTTCACCATGTTGGTCAGGCTGGTCTTGAACTCCCGACCTCAGGTGATCCGCCCGCCTTGGACTCCAAAGTGCTTGGATTATAGGCATGAGCCACCACACCCGGCCTTCTCCATTTTTCTAACACACTTACCTACCATCCCAGCATTGAGCACTTGGTTGCTGAATAAATACTTGTTGTTTTACTTGCCTTTTCTCCATTAAAAAGATTTTCATGTAAAACTAGGACTCCACAGCCCTAAATCCTGAGCTGTTATTATACTGAAATAGCACAGTGGGACACAAGTTCACATTGAGAAGAATTGGGCTAAACAGAGTTTTTAATTGCATATGGAAGATAAATGAAGGTGGGCTCCCATGTATGCACGCACATGAAAATTGGCAGTTCAGATGGTGATATAAAATTGAAACTGTTACCTATAATGCTTAATATGAGTTATAAACTGATCTTCTGTAATAGCCCAAATACCTCTAAAGACATTTAATGTAACCATTTATAGCATGCTCTTTTTAAAAAAGAAATTTCCTTTACTGAATGTGTAAATGGATTACCTGAAAGATGATCATGGAAGGCTTTGTCACTATGTGATGATAATCTTGTTAATAAAACATCATGAAATTTTTCTAGCAAAAAAGATGAGTTTTTTTATTTCAACAAAAGGGAAAATTGTTCCTTGCAACACAGCAAATTTAAGAAAAGCAGGAGAATAAATATTAAAAAGAGATGTTAATCAGAAAACAAAAAAGAATGCAGTAAAATAAACAAATTTCTGGAAAGTTTTACTTTAAAAAAAGAAAAACAGATATTGAGAATTAAAAATAAGAGATATAAACAAATATATAAAAGATATTTTAAGTCATGGGAAAATAACATGTATAATTCGTATTAATAAATTTGAAAGCTTGATAAAATAAATGGTTTTCTAACAAAATATAGATTTTTTAAATTATCAAAAGATAAATGGTAAATCTGAGCAGATTACTAGCGCTGCAAGAAATTCAAAAAGTAGGCTAATAACTGAAAATATAGTTTAGAAAGATCCTGGGCCTGCATGTTTTACAGCCTGTATCTTTTCTTTGAACTTTCAAGAAACAATCACTTCCATTTTATATAGTTTCATAAGTCTGTAAAAAAAAGTAAGTTTCCTAATTCAATTCATTAAGCCTAGAATACCCTAGATACAGTACCAAGAGAATAAAAAAAAATGCATGAATATAGATATAAGTGAAATTACAAATCAAATCAAGTAGTGTTTTGAAATAATAATAACACTATAACCAACCATTATTGAAATGCAAGCATGGTTCAATACCAGAAAAGCTATTAATGTAATTTATCAGATCAGTAGATCAAAGAGGGCATAACACAGTAAGAAGAGAACAGTTAGAGGCCAACAGTCAGATTTGGGTTAGAAACTGGCTTTTCCACTTCCACTGTGACTTTTATCAAGCAATCTAAGCTCTGTGCCCAATTCTCTTGCTGTAACATGGGATGTATTGTATTTTTGTATTGAACAATGTGTATATTTTAAAACTCCTTAATTCCCACTGATACCCCCAATTTCAGTTATGTCCTAGAGAGCATATTCTCGCCTTCTTTCTCCTGTATTTGTAACTCCTTTCTCCACCAGTGGGAAACCTGGTTCCCATGTTCCTCAGTATATTATTTTTTTATTCAGTCATAGCTTCAGAATTGCTAACCCATGGCTCTGTGGGGGAAAAATACCTTATTAACAAAGTTCAGTATTTATTCAGAGTTTTCTTTTTTTTCTTTAAGTCTCAATGTGAGGACATATTGTCTAAATACTATCATCAAAAGTTACTTGGATCACACTATTCTTATTCAATAAAAGGGAACCCAGGACAGAGAGGAAAAGTGACTTAGAACAAGTCATGAATTCTCTTCCAGTGTCAGATTCTCTAATTGGAGTCTGCATCCCCTATGGAGCTCTCAACAGCTCACCATGGAGCTATGCATTACTGTTGTCAGCATCCTTGGGACACTTTACCACTTTGCTTCTCACTTTGTGCATTTTGTACCAGGCTTGGTGTGAAAAGAAATGATTTAGTAACTTAAATTATTTTAGTCCTAACCCAGGATCAAGAAAATGAAGAAGAAAATCTGATTGCAAATAAAATAAAATTGCACCGTTGGAGAGCCGCTTCTTTATCACTGTGCTAGGTTGCATCTGGGACTTGTCTGGTGGAGGGCAAGGGGGTGATGGTGGCTGTTGGGATTCTGCTCCTGGCTTTAGTGGGCATCCCTTCGTTGTCTCAGAGGAGTAATGTCAGTCGTTAGTCTGGGAGAGACAATTTTTATGGTGTTGAACTATTCCTGATTTTCAAGAGTTTCTAACAGAGAAGGATGGTAAACTTTATCACTGGCATTTATAGAGATGATGATTTAGGTTTTATTTTATCTAGGAAGTACTTATTTTATGGATTTACTATATACCAGGCATTGATGTAGACATCACCACACCTGGCTAATTTTTGTATTTTGTATTTTTAGTAGAGACGGGGTTTCACCATGTTGCTCAGGCTGGTCTTGAACTCCTAACCTCAAGTGATTCGCCCCCGTCCGCCTCCCAGAGTGCTGAGATTACAGACATAAGCCTCTGCCTGGCCCTGCAGTCCCTTTTAGAGCAGAATTCCTGGGTTCTGGCAGCCTCTTTTCTTACTCTCCCAGTTAAGAATCCAGACATGCCACCAACCTCTTGGGCTGGGCTGGTCTCTGCCCCAGTGAGTACAGGGCAGATGAACTCATGAGGCTATTTCTCCAAAAGTCCCCCCAAAAGGGAAATAGGAGTATATTAAACATGGCATTATCCCCTATAATTCAATCAATAGGAAAAGACAGGTTTCAAATAAATCCTAATGCCTCCCGCTACCAAAAAGATTTTTTAAAAAGATCTGGTAGGGCCTGAGAATGTGTTTGTCCCTGCTGGTCATGTGTTGTGAGCTCTCTCAGGCAGGAGAGAGGCCCCAACACTTCACCATGCACCTCCCTCTCTGACTTCAGAAGAGTGGGCTCAGCCCAGAGCTGCAAGAATCCAGCCCCGGTGTGGATGCCAGGACCCCTGCATGTCCCCTCCCTTCCCCCTCCCCACCCTCCCCAACTCTCCCAACGGGGCACCTGTGGGAGGTTAGTGGTCCAGGCTGCGGCTGCTGCTGCCACCTGGCAGAGTCCAGGCATCATCTCCATTCCACAGCTTTGGCCTGACATCTGGTGGAGGGACAGGAAGCGGTGCATTTAATCAAATGACGAGGAGGGCGGCTGCAGCCCTGGGCAGGCAGAGTCTTCCTCCTATGGAGAATGAGGTGTCCAGAGTTGCCTGGAAGCTTCCAGGAGTCAGGGGCTTTCCCTTCAAGCAGTAAGGGCTACCATGTCTTTCCCCTACAGGAGCCCACCAAAGCCTCAGAATGTGGTCATTTGGTAGCTAAGACCTTCCTCAAGGGGGGAAAGCGATACCCAAGAAAGGTTTCCAACTCCTCCTGGTCAGGCATCTGGGAGTGAAGGCAGCTGAGGGAACCCTGGGTTATCTGACTTCAAAATTGTGGTCTTATGGACTCTGTACTTTGGCCCTCAGTGAGTCAACTGAGGAGTGTGGGGGAACGAGACTTCATGGGGACACTCAGGGCGTGGCTGTTCAATACCCTCGGTTCACAGACATCTGCTGAGCATGGGACCCAACCTGCCTGATGACACACAACAGGGCCCCAATTGCAGCCTCTGCATTTTAACCCATCCCAGGTGGTGGCTGCCTTCAGGTGAACATGGGAGATGTGGCCCTGCTGTTTCCTGCCCAGGTGCAGTGGCCTAGCCTCATGAACGGGGTGGGAGGTGGGGGAAAGTTACTGATCCCTATTTATCAGGGGTTACTCTCCTCACAGCAAAGAGCACAGTCCAAGAAGGGAGTGGGGGTGCTCCCCCCAAGCCAGGGCCTGAGATGGGAGGCTAGAGGCTTCCTCCCATGCTGGTCATTCTGCAGGTGCCACACGGTGCCTTAAACCTCCTATGGGTGGTTTCTCTAATCCAGCATGGCCAAACCAGAACCCTTGATTTTCACACTGAACCTGCCATTCCTCCAGCTTTTCCATCTAAGTCACTACACACCATCATCAACCAGCTGCCCAGACCAAAACCACCAGGGGCATCATGCTTGTGTCCCCTTTCCCTCCCCATGCCCCACATCCAATCCACCAGCCAGTCCTGGCAGCGCTCCCATAAAACTCATCCCAAGTTTGCCCCCTCAAGTGGCTCCTCCTACCCCAGTCCCAGCCTTCAGCTTTGTCCAGTGGGACCTGGCAGAAGCCCTGTAACTCTTCCCCTCCCCCCCACTTCCTCTCTTGCCCCCCATGTCAATTGTCCAAGTGATCCTTCATTTTATTTTATTTTATTTTTGAGACAGGGTCTCTCTCTGCTGCTCAGGCTGGAGTGCAGTGATGTCACCACTGCTCACTGCAGCCTCAACCTCCAAGGCTCAAGCAATCCTCCCACCTCAGCCACCCGAGTAGCTGGGACCACAGGTGCACCACCATACCCGGTGAATTTGTGTGTGGGGAGCGGGGAGGGGGTAGAGATTGGATCTTGCCATGTTTCCCAGGCAAGTCTTGCACTCTTTAGCTCAAGTGATCCTCGTGCCTTGGCCTCCAAAGTGCTGAGATTATAGGAGTAAGCCACTGCACCTGGATCCAAGAGATCCCTTTTTTTTTCTTTATAGACAGTCTCACTTTATCACCCAGGCTGGAGTGCAATGGTGGGATCTCAGCTCACTATAACCTCCGCCTCCCAGGTTCAGTTCACTGCTCTATCCCCAGGGCCTAGAACAGCGTCTGGCACTGGCTCCCAAATATGGAGTTGTTTACATAATTAATGATTCCTCTACTATGACCCAGGCTGTTCCTGTTGTATTTTGTACGAATGAAACAGCTGACAAAGTGAGACACAGAGACTCTGACGCCCAAATGGGAGTGGCCCAATGCGATCGTGGGTGAAAGCACTCATGTTTCCACACACTCCGGGGAGAAGGCTAGGGCCTGGGGTCCCCTTAATTTGGTCAGGTCTTCCCCAGCTGAGGGAGAGCGAGATGCTGACAGAGATGACGAGGTCACAGCCAAGCCTGGGCCCTCAGCGTGCCCGAATCCTGCCCCTGTGGTGGGATGGCTGGTCGAGAAGCTGCAAAGCCACCCCGCAGCTCGGGTGTTTGTGGGCTTTGCAGGGCTTACGGGGAACCTGGCTCCGCCCGGCCAATTTGCTCTCCCGGCTTATGTGTATAAGACGATGTGGTGAAAATGATTTCAGTTCCACAAACACAGGCTCAGGGTGGAGAGGTTCTAGTTTAAGCTGCGCATTCTGAGTTTAGAGTGTGCAATCATGCATTGTATAGACAATGAGCTCTTTGCTGATGGGACAAGCACTGGTGTCAACGAAAATCCTGAGCTGGACATCAGTTAAGGGGTAAAAACTGATCTGGCTCAGGACTATTGTGATACGGAGAATAGAGAAGCAGGCTCAACTCGCAACAAAGCAAGCGGAGACTCGGAGCTAAGGAGCAGCGTGGGCGTCTCGGGTGAAAAGGCCTAAGAGGAAACATTAGGAACCAGGGGTTGCTTGCTGAAGACAGGCCAGGGAGATCAGACCTTCCCAGGGCAGTGGTGAAAGATGAGGAACCCGGCCAGATATTGAGGGTGATCAGAAGTGGAGAATGGCAGCTGGTTGTGGAGGGGTCTGGCTAAACTGATTTAGCACGACTCTTGCTAAAGCTGGATTTTACAAGGAAGCGCAGAGGTGGGCCTAGGAGAAGGCGCAGGAGGCTGGCTGAAGTTTGGCCAAGCAAAGAATCTTGATTCTTGGCTAGGGGATTATTGGTCCTAAAATCCTGGATAGGAAGACAAACTGTAGGCCTGCAGTGAGAGAAGAAATGTCTGTCAGGAAAGTTGGAAATGTGTCAGAGAATAATTTTAGCCCTGGGAATCTGTCTATAGGAGGAAACCCAACGGAGAATGGGGAATCTGGGAGAAACCAATGACAGTTCCTTCCTCCAGCATTTATGACATGCCTGCTCTGAGCTGGCCTGCAGGGTCTGTGGAAAGAGACAGCGTCTCCCTCTCCAGAGATCCCATAGGATACTTCCCATGTTCTAAAACAGTGATTGCCAGGTCACATTGCATTATCTGGGCTCTCCACCCCTACCAGGACTGGAGCTGGTCCTAACCTCAGTGGAAGCTGAGCTTGCATCTGCAACCCAGTGGGTTCTCCCCATGGTGGGGAAGGTGTGATTTCTGCGTCCCTGGCATGGAGTACTGCAAGGCCTAGTGCTATTCTATTAGTTAATTCATGAGTTATTCTGGTTATATTCTTGCCACAATTGAGGAGACTGGGTGGTTCTCCATAGGACAGGCAGTGCAGTGGCATCTAATGAGTCCTCCCTCCCTTCTCTCTTTCCTTCCCACAGCTGAAGCATTTTCCTGGGAAAAAGTCCAGGCCAGGCACAGTGGCTCACACCTAGCACTTTGGGAGGCAGAGGCAGGTGGATCACCTGAGGTCAGGAGTTCGAGGCCAGCCTGACCAACATGGTGAAATCCCATCTCCACTAAAAATACAAAAATTAACCGGATGTGGTGGCGGGCACCCAGCTACTTGGGAGGCTGAGGCAGAAGAATCGCTTCAACCCAGGAGGTGGAGGTTGCAGTGAGCCGAGATCCCGCCACTTCACTCCATCCTGGGTGAAAAGAGCAAAAGAAACTCCATCTCAAAAAAAAAAAAGTCTTTTCTAGAAAAATTCCACTCTTTGCCACAAGGTGGTGATCCAGGCTCACATAGTTTTGGAACTAGACCTTGCGAGCTGAAAGTGATCGTCTCACCCCACAAGGATTTGGGGGTTTGTTTCGGTTTTAACATCTGGAGGGGAAGCAGGTGTTGCTAGGCAGCTTCCCTCTACCTACCACAATCTAATTGTTCTTCAAACTAGATTCTGGTCTGTGTAAACAGGCTGTAACTGGAGTTGTCCAGGCACCCAGCTGTGAAAAGTAGAGTGATTTGATTTGCTGCTTCTCTGTGCTCAGTCAACACGTGGGCCAGGCTAGATACTGCTGTGTCGCTGGCCTTGAACACATGGGTCTGATCCGAGGCCACTGCCTGACTTTGTTGGAATTATTGAGGTCAAGAAATTCCTTCACAACGGGTCTTGCTGGTTATAAAGCTGTACGCCTGAGCTATCTGTGGGTGAGAATAGCACAGAGGAAAGGAAAACAGCGCTGAAGATGGGGAGATGAAAGCCTGAGGACCTCGTGTGAGCCTGGCCCCTGAAGCCAGCCCAACTTCTCAGCTGCGTCAGCCAGCATCAGCCAATAATTCTTTCAGCTTAAAGCCAGTTTGAGTTGGGTTTCTCCCTCCACACTAAAAAATCTCCTGCTAATACATGTGAAGAAAGGTTCTTGTTCACATGGATCAGTTTTTATAAACCAAAGGTAGAAGTAGGGGCTTGGCCTTTGGAGACAGCTGCTTGCTGAATGAGGGGGTCCAGGCAGCAGCTTGGGGAAGCCCAGAGACCACTTCAGAGCTGTCCAGCACCTGGAATCCAGATGTTGTGCAAGGCACTGGAAGTCTCTGGGCCTTAGGAGGCTAGGGGAGTAGGGCAGCCTCTAGGTTCTAGCTCTGCGGTAATAAGGCTGACAAGTGTAACTAACCTTCTGAGAGTAGTGTGTGCTAGCCCCTATTTTAAGTGCTTTGTGTGTGTTACTTCAGGAACCCTCATGACATTCCTATGCTGGAGGGCATTTGTCATCCCCCTCAACAGGAAACTGGATCTGAAAGAAGCTAAGACACTCGGCCAAGGTCACTTGCTGGTAAGAAGGAGGCTGGATCTGAAGCCAGGAGGCTGAGAGGAAGCGTCCACATGAGGCTTCTCAGAGCTGGCACCCAGGGTCCAAGCTGATGAAATATAACTGACCAGCCTGAGTCATCTGATCCACCAGCCTGGGCCCTCCACCGCAACAGGACTAGAGCTGGTCCTAACCACGGGTGGAAGCCGAGCTTGCAGCCCAGCTGGTTCTCCATAAGGACAGAATTCACTGGCATAAGTAGTTGAACTTTGGAGTTGGAATATGTGTCCAGATCCTGGATGTGCCACTTACCAGCCAGCAGGGCACTTAACCTCTCCACGCCTTGGTTTCCTTGTCTTTTAAGATTGGGATAATTTTTAAATGCCTGCTTCACAAGATTGTTGGATTCCAAAAGATCACACCCTGGCTCTAGGATCTCATTAAAAACTTATATTTTCTATGCAATTGGGAGAAAGTGATAAGAAAATGACCAAAAGAATAATAATTCTGAGAGGCTCTGGCTCATTTGAAAATGAGATGCAGCAGTGAAAAGGGAGTAATTCTGTAAATCAATGGTTCTCAGCCTGAGCAGCCCATTAAAATCACTTAGGTAAGCTTTATGAAAATCATGCTTTGACCCCATTTCCAGAGCAATTAAATCAGAATCCTTGGGGTTGGGGCCCAGACATTGGTCTGTTTTTTGTTTGGAAGGAAAATTTGTATTATTTTAATTATTTTTATGTACAGAAAACTCAACAGTGCACATTTAAGCCAGTATAGTGGCAAGTTCTTTAGTCTTTGCCTTTTTGAGCTTGGCAATGCAAGTCACACAGACTTGGGACCCAGGACATTGCCTCCCCAATGACGGCAGATCTCATCGTATCTGCCATTGTAACTGGTCCTGATAGCTTCCACCAGCTTAGCCAAAGTGCCTTTGTCTTCCGAGTTAACTGTGTGAAGGTGACAGTTGTGCAGGTCTTCCTGTGGACTAGACATCCCAGTCTTGCCTTCCCTTCGATAATGCAGTAAGGGACTCCCATTTTACGGCATAGGGCAGGCAAGAAAACAACCAGCTGGAAGAAAGCGTTAGCTGAAGAGTGTATTTTGACCAAAAGCAGTAAATTTCAAAGCTAGCTTGGTAGCAACTGACATTGGTCTTTTTAAAAAGCGCACCAGCTGACTGACGTTCAGCAGGGATTCAGAGCCACTTTGGGGGCACACAAGAGGTTGCTCTGGCAGAACAGAGCGGTGGGCCCCTCGGCAGTTTTCTTCCTGAAATAGAAGGGGATGGTCCCTCCAGCAGTGAAATCAATGCTCGGGACCTCACTCTGACAGCTGAAATTTATACAGGGTTTGGACAGGTCTGTCCTCAGCCTTGGCATTCAAGTAGCAGCTCTTTCTGGCTCCAGTGGCATGGTGGCAGATGGATGAAATGAATCCACTACAGGATTAAATAACGAGGACATGTTATGCCAACAAAATTAACTTGTCCAGCCCTGATCCTTAGCAACTGCAGTTATTTCAGTGTTTCTTCAGAAACCTCTGGTCATTCCTGCCACTCCTTTTCATTAAAATGTGAGGCACAGTTGTTTATTACTTTAATGGAAAGGATAGAAGAGCAAGGAATGAGGCAAAAGAAACTTCTAACCACGCCTCAAATTGCATCAGACCTGCCCTAGACAAATAGGATCAAATTGGTAACTTGTAAACTGGGGTGCTGATTTCATTTTCCTGCAGATGTAGCTTTGCGGGCCCTCCAAGGGCTTCACCATGCAGTCCTGCCTTTTAGGAAGACGTGGTGCATTTGCCAAACCAGTCTGAGGCTGCCGGGATAGCTATTGTTTTGGGAGTCAGGCCCTGAACGTTGGAATTCAGAACACAGTGTCCTTGGAAGAAAATCACTTTTGTTCGGCAGGAACAGGCGCAGAGTGAGTAATTGGCTGGTTTTGGAAGGGGCGGGAGAGCCTTCTTGTTTCTAAGCTCCGCCCAGTTGAATCGCCAAAGACCCAACCTCTTCTCAGATGGATCTTTCCTGGGTGATCAGCAGAGGCCAGGGCTTCACAGCGTTCGCCCACTTGACTGACTCAGTGTCCGTGGTCCTGGGTAGCAGGAATCCCGTGTTTGGCTCAGAAACTTGGCTTCCTGTCGTCCCCTAATCAGACCCAGCTGTGCTCTTGGCTGCCATTGTCCGATCATCTTATTTATTGATCACTGTGGGCTTTTGGTCTCAACTGATTTTTTTTTAAGTCTGCCAGAAATCTCTGCTATATGGTTTTCTGCTGTTGCTCTGGGCCTGAGGTTAAGAATATGTCCAATTTTATCCTTAAAAGCAGGGGCTGTGAGGCAGGGTTAAGAATTCAGGATTAGAAAGCAACTGACTTGCATTTTTCACTCGCCTATAACTCAAATCTGTCATTTCCTTCTATTATAAATGTAGGCAGAAAGGCAGAGTTGTATGAGAGAAACCAGTGACTCTGTCACCAGTAGGAATCACAGATCATTTGACATTACACTGCAACTGTAGCAAATTCTCAGAACACCATTTACGCATGTTATTATTTCAATATCGCAGTGATCATTAAACCTGCCACTAGATACTATATTTACTATAGTAATAAAGAAACACATATGTTAATATATCCTAAGTGTGGACTTTTTAATATTCTAACTATTTTAGTATAATTTATTTCCTTTGTAAACCCGTGGATAGTATTTTATGTGTTTAAAAACATTATCTTGAAACTCCTGCTACCAGGAAGAAAATAGGTTAACTTTTCCCTATTGCTCCTGCCAAGTACAACTAAAAATCCTGGATATGATGCAAAGGAAAACATAAGACTCTGAAAGGTGGAAAGAAGACAGACCAAACAGTGACCACAGAATGTGCGGAACTACACGGTGGGGAGCTCCCTGGGTTGTCTTTTTCCCTCCTATATCCCAGACTTGGAGCTGAAAAGGCTGGCAGGACAAAAATACCATTAGACTTGAGCCCAAAACCCCCCCAAAAAAGCCCACTGTCTCTAGCCAAGCCCAGGAAAGAAGCTTAGAAAGATAGATAACTTTCAGACAATAACTGCTCCACTCCGGCCGAAGACCACAGAAGCACTGTGGCCAACACCACATAACCCAAGCCAGGCAGGAGGCCCAGACTTCCACCCTCAAAAGGCACCCCAACACTCCCACTGGGGTGGGATCCGAAGAGGCCAAGTAGGGAGCCAGGTTCATTCCAGCCAGACCTTAATAAGCCCCATCTCATTCTCCACGTCCCCAACCTGCCAGTATCCATGGAGCTGGAACATCCACCCCAAGCAGCAGTAATAAGGGATCCCTCCCCCTCCCCACTGGGGTGGTATCAGAGAGGGCCTAGTAGAGGGTCAAGACTTTCACTATTGTTCAGCTCCATCATGCCCCCCTTCATTATAGTTGGGGACGTATAGGGGCCAGGTAATAAATGAACTCTCAGCCAGATTGGACTCACAGTAGGCCTACCAGATCTATGGATTCACCTGGTGTTCATTTTTATGGTTCCCAAATAGTTAGAATAAACTCACTTGATAGTATAACATTTACATTGATTTCATGGTCTCTGGGATAAGAGCTATAAGAATGAGGAAGACCTTCAGAAAAACTCTAAAACAGGCTCTCCCAGCCAAAACAGGAAATCAAAAGCAATACTGTGTCCCAGAAGGAATGGCACAAATTAGTGCCACCCTTACAGACCTAAAGGATGCAGAGGCTGTGATTACTCATCAACTCTGTTTTATTCACAAGGCTGGACCTTGTAAAAACCAGAGAGTTGCTAGAAGATGACATTGGAATGCTATAAACTCAACCAAGCAGTGGCTGCAATTGAAGCTGCTATGCTGAACATGGTATCTACTATAAAATATTAACCTGGCCTCTGATATGTGATATACAGCCTTTGATCAGGCAAATGCATTCTTTCCCATCCCTATCAGAATAAAAATATCAAAACCAGTTTGCATTCAAGATACATTCGTGGCTTTGCTCCTGGTCTGTGTTAACTCTTCTGTTCTCTAGCATAATAGTCCAAAGAGATTAACCTGGTTTTGTTCCCTTGGCCACACAGAGCAGGGAAGCTGACTGCAGTCCCATCTATCTGGAACTAAGGAGAAAGAGCTAATTCCACCGAAGAACATGGAAGTTCCATCAGGAAGGGGCAATGGAGGCTGGGCAGCCCCAAGCACAAATGTCCCTGGAATCATCTGACTACGGGGAGAAGAGTATCTCGCCTCTTTCAGATGCTTCACTCACACATCCATTCACACACTCACCTACTCATTCATATTTTTTCACACTAAGCTATCTTATCTGGGAGGTACAAGAGATGAAACATGGTCTCTGTCTCTGGGTACTTACCATTGTTCTGGGGTCAGAAAACAGGAATGAAAACCGTGATTAAACCACAGAGCATGGAGTACAGGCTCCTTTCTCTACTTGTCCCAGAATCCAACAGTCCAGCGCCATGCTTCATGATGGAAAAGTGAGGTAGAAATCGACGTCTTTGCTTTAAATAAGCTTCACTGGGAACTGAATCCACTGACCTACGGTCATTGTAAAAGCTGAGAGTGTGTGCTCAATCAATTGTTTTAAAAGAAAATCCATCAATCAATGGCTATTTAATTATCTGCAAGTTGTTCTGTTCTCCTTGGCTACTTTATTTATTTTTATTTTTTGATAGAGGTGGGGTCTCGCTATGTTACCTAGGCTGGTCTCGAACTTCTGGGCTCAAGCAATCCTCTCACCTGACCTCCCAAAGTGCTGAGATTACAGATGTGAGCCACCACACCTAGCCCAGCTACTTTATTCTTAACGGTGTCTGAAATAAGCCTGATCCTGCATAAACTCACAGTGATATTCTTGTAGAGCTTAAACCACTTGCAAACCATTTGCCTTTTTCCATGTCTTCCTTATACTTTTATATATTGTTTAGTTTAACAATAAGATGATTTATAAAATCAGAAAAATAATGAAAACTAAGAACTGAAACAAAATCACTGATGTATGTTCCTGCTGTGTCACAGGCTGTGTGCTTTGAGATAAGCCCCATACCCTCTCTGGGCCTCAGCCATCTCATCTGTTGAATGAAGGGATTGAACCAGAGTTCCTTCACGGTCCTTCTGAGGATCTTGGCCTACATGTGTATGTCAGAGTCTCTCCCCGCCTGCAATAGGATGTTTTATTTTGCAGCATTACCAGCCAGCAAGAAACTCTCAATCTTCTCCAAGTCCCAGCAGGCACAGCAGCAAACAGAATTCTGTAAAGTGGGCAGTGCCTGGCATGTCCCAGAGTAACAGTCAACAATCAAATGCAGAAATCAGCCTTATCGCTGTGAAGTGCGAGGCTGGGTCTGCTCCTTTTAGGTTCTGTTCCATCACCTGCAAGCATCCAGGAGTTGGCTTGTTTGCTGTGAATCTGGTTTGCAGTCAAAGAACACGATGAACTCCCGCTCTCTGAGCAGGTGCGCTGACCACAGGGAAGGGATGCTGAGTATTCTTCACTGAGCGTTAAATAAACCCCAAACCAAATCACCCTTAATGAACATATTTATTAAGACACACACCCTAACTACCTTGACAATAAGTATGACAAATGGCCGCATAAATACAGTCTTACCATGATTTTTCTTTTCTT
Organism: Cacajao melanocephalus; assembly: GCA_963573385.1. Taxonomy (NCBI): domain Eukaryota; kingdom Metazoa; phylum Chordata; class Mammalia; order Primates; family Pitheciidae; genus Cacajao; species Cacajao melanocephalus. The sequence goes on along the minus strand of CAUYLG010054563.1, from coordinate 39,837 downwards.
AGTCCAGGCAGGCAAATTTCTACTCAGGCTTTAGCTGCAGCCCCAGAGTATTATTACCAGCTGATTATCATAATGGGCACCTGAGCAGGAATGGCTTGATAAATTGCTCACGCACTGGTGTATTTAGCAGGGCATTTATTCAAGCAGCCAGAGCTTTCTTCATCCTTCCATTGGAGTGGAAAATAACCAGTAGCAACGGCAGAAGAAAGATATGGGTAATAAATGTTAGGAGAGAGGGAGGGGAATGAGGAAAGGAAAGGAAAGGAGGAGGCAGAGAGTGGGAGGGAAGTGAGGGAAGTCCATTTAATGATAGAATTTCAGACCTCACTTGGTCAGCTTCCACAGAGGGCATGGGTTTGCTTGGGAGACCCACTGTGGGTTTAGCTTTGTCTCAAAGCCAGCCTTTGCACAACATGTGCCGGGTGACCAGCTGTCTGGACATCGAAGGATACTGGCAAACACAAAGCAATGGGAACAGAGAGAGCCAGCATGAGGTTCAGAACAACCCATCATCACATTAGGAAACAGTATACGCTTCTCAGGAGGCAGCACAGGGTAGTGGGGAAGGAATACGGACTTTGGAGAAGCCTGCCTGAGCTTAATTCTCAACTTTGCTGCTGACTTACAAGCTGTATGGTTTTGGGCAAGCTACTCATTCTCTCTGTTACGTAGTTTCCTAACCTACAAAGTACCGTATAAGTAGATTGCCAATGGCCACAAATATTTTGTAGCTCATTCTTTTGAGAGGTAGAGGCTATTTTCCCACCCCTTGACTCTGGACTGCTTCGTGGCTGATTTTGCCGGGTAGAATACAGCAGGGATACTGTTGTATGAATCCCAAGCCTAGGCTATGAGAGATTTAGAAGCTTCCACTCCCTCTGTTGGAATTCTGCCACCATGTGAACAGCCCAGGTTGGCCTACAAGGATGACAGGCTACGTGGGGAAGAGATGAGTGGTTCCAGCTGAGGGTCCCTAAGACCGTAGCCTGCAAACCGCTAGACTTGTGAAGACACTGCAGGTTGACTTGTGAGGTCAACCAGCCCCAGCAAGCTCACCAGCAGATGGAAATCAGCTGAGCCAGCCAGAGGATCAGAAGGCCTGCACAGCTGACCTACAGAACTGTGAGTAATAAGTTTTTTTTATTGATTTAAGCTGAATGGTAAACACACCTGATAGCAGTAGCGTAAGCATGCCCTTAGAATTACCCTATGGCAGAAACACCTGAATGTGTGTTCCGAGTTAGGGAGTCCAGGCGTGGCCAACCCAGGGATTTCATTCCTTATCTATGAGCATCTGAGCCCCTGGCTAGTCTCATTAAATACAGGCTGTACGGAGGACTTGAGGCCCTGAGTTTTGGGTTAAATGAAGGTTGCCAAGTGGAGGTTAACAGGAGGGTGTTAAGTCAAAATATTATAGAAACTGCAGGCTGCCAGCAAGTGGCTGTGATTATCTTGTCTAGCCCACTACCACATGGCTGTGTGGTTATGTTGTCCAGCCCACCACCACTAGGCTGTTTCTGTATGAAAGGCAGGTCTCCTGCCCAGCCCACCACCACTGGACTCTCTCCCCTGTATGTAAGCTCCTAATAAAACGCCATGTCTCATTTGCTGGCTCTGGGTCTCTTTTTCATTCTCTTGAACCTGGTGCTTTCCTTATTGGAATGGGTATGGGTTTGACACAACATAAGCCACTATGTTTTGGGGAGGTTTGTTACGCAGCCAAAGCTAACAGATACATGGGATATCCATAGTTCCAACCTCATAGACTTTCTATCTCTCTTACCTTGAGTTTCTTTCTATCTATCTATATCTATCTATCTGTCTATCTATAAATAAAAAACTACCTAGCATGTAGTAAACTTTCAACAAGATGTCTGATCAGGGGCTCAGATGCTCCTAATAGTTAAGGAATGAATCTCTGGGGTGGCCACTCCCAGACTTCCTAACTCAGAACAAACATTCAACTGTGTCTGCCATGCGGTCATTCTATTAGTTATTATTACTATTATTACTATTAGTGTTTGTCATTATTTTAATATGTCCATTGTGTGGTGCTGGACAATGTAACAGAAAGGGACCAGACAGGTCTGGATTTAAATCCCAGTGCCACTGCACTGACTTTGGCTAAATGACTTCTCTGAGTTTCAGTCTGTTTATCTGTAAAACTGGGTTACCAGTATCAGCTCTGCAGGGCTGTTGTTGGTGTTGAAGATGTGTGAGCATGGCTCGGAGTAGGAATCACAGGAAGAAACATGACCCCTCCACTTGTGCTGCTTTTGCATAGCAAGGGCAGCAGGACCCCGAATACCCACTGTGTGCACCATCCCAGGCCCACCAGACTGCCCACGGGTCCTGGAGACAGCATGGAGCCCTCAGGCACCTGCAGGGCTCACTTCACCCCAGGAGAGTTCTCATCTCTTGCTTGAAGCTGGACTGAGAAAATGCTCCAAAGAAGATTGCACCTTACACATTGGAGGCAGCTGAGAAAAACCCTCCCCCTGACCTAGGCCAATTTGCTACTAGAATTCTGGTTCAATAACACAGGGATGTGTCTCCTAGCAAGCCTGATTTGTTTTTTGTTTTGTTTTGTTTTGTTTTGTGACAGAGTCTCAATCTATCGCCCAGGCTGGAGTTCAGTGGCATGATCTTGGCTCACTGCAACCTCCACCTCCCAGGTTCAAGTGATCCTCCTGTCTCAGCCTCCCCAGTAGCTGGGATTACAGGTGCACACCACCATGTCAGGCTAATTTTTGTATTTTTAGCAGAGATGGGGTTTCACCATGTCAGCCAGGCTGGTCTTGAACTCCTGACCTCAAGTGATCCACACAACTTGGCCTCCCAAAGTGCTGGGATTACAGACTTGAGCTACCATGCCCAGCCAAGCTTGTTATGTTTTAACATGTTCACTATATCAACATTTTTTTGATTGATTCCCAAACATTACATTTTAAAAATATACAGTTTCACATCAAGAGTTTATTATCTAGTGGGTCTCAGGTAGAGACTAGGAACCTGTGTTTTTAAAAAGCTGTGCCAATAATTCCAATGCACAACCAGGTCTGGGAACCTTTCAATTTATTAAAATCGGTAATGGTACCTGCATTCTGAAGCAAGTCACTTAACGTGTTTGTTTTTGCTATCTGAAGTTTCATAATTTCCAACCTCATAGTTGTGTGATTAAGGGAGTCTCTAAATGATAAAAACAAGAAGGTAAATCTAGTACATTCCTGAACAAGTCATTCCTTTATGGGTACTTTCAAAGACAATACTAGAAACATAATAGAAATCCCCCTGGCAAAAGCCTATGCCCAGTCCATGGATGGAGGCACTAACCTTGCAGTCATAGCCCTCTTGGGTGCAGCCTGGCTCACTGCAGGGAAGTGTGCTGGACCCTGTGGATACACATGGGTGAAGAAAGCAGATATGGCCTCTACCCCCACGAAGCTCACATCTCATAGAGGACAGACCAATGTGTCGTGACAAATCATGATGAGTGTCATGAAGAGAGAAAGCAAGGGGATAAACTAAAGAATTAGAAGCCAGAGCACTATAAATGAGGCAGAGAGGGCTTCTCTGAGGGTGTGACATTTAAGCTGAGACCTGAAGGAAAAGATCTCTTCCTCCAGGAGGAGAGCAAGGTAGAAGGTGCTGGTGCAGGAAATGAGAAGTTATGCTAAACAGCTTTCCAGAAGCATCGGGCCAACTTTAGGAATGATTGAGCTACCCATGGTTCCTAAGAGGAGGAGGCCATGTGTCACCTAAGGGTTATCTCTTAGGGAAAAGCCATGCCCTTCTATGGCCTTCTCCTCTGGGGGACTTTGCCACAGAATCCTGGGCCCGATGAGATTCAATGTGACTATGCCTCAAAACAATGGAGGTTGACTTTGGCAACTTCTCAGAAAACTCCAGGTTTTGAACTCTGAGCTACAAAGAGTATACAGCAGGCACACACTAACCCCTGGCCCTCAGGGAAGGTTGACCAAAGGTGCTGTAACAAATGCCAGTATCTGTACAGGGACCCACATGTTGGGGCAGAGCAGGAATCCCACACTTGCAACATTGCCTTAAAATGACCAGTGTTCTGCATTTGGGAGTTTGGCAACAGAGCAGATCACTGACCCTCTCTTTTATCATTATCTGGAAGCATAAAATCAGGAATCATAGCATAATAACATAAAAAAGGGGAAAAAACTCAGCAGTGAGCACAGTTATGCTTTAGTATCAAGTATCTTTATGTTATTTTTCATCCATTTTCATGGCATCGAGTCTCCAGGCTTTATGATTACCTTAGGACATTTTTAAGAAAGAAATTAACTTCAACTTTCTAGCAGCTATCTGCTAAGATACAGCTGATGACTCATAAAATGTTAATCACAACACTGGCAGGCCTGGGTGGAAGCCATTAGTGAGCAGTAGTTACTCAGGCCCATGTTCCCGAGTTACAATTTGCTGCTTTTCAGAACCCAGCTCATGTTTGTTCCCTCTTATTTCCCCCTTGAATATGGAACGAGGCCTGGAGAAGATGCTGTCCCTGGACCTGTGTTAGTCATGTCGGTCAGATGACCTACATGATGGCCATGATGAACCTCCCATTTTAGAGGCGTAAAAGGGTTTCTTTCCCAGCCTCCCTTGCAGTTGGGGGGTATGTCACCCAATTCTGGCCAGTGACACATAACAAGAGCAACTGAGAAGGCCTCTACCTTCCTGCATCGAAGGAGAGCTGTTGGTGTTTCCCTTTCCCCTTCCTTCTTGCCTTGGTTGTAGATGAGTATCTGGAGTTTCAGCAGCCATTTTGAGGTAACAGCATAAGGATAAAAATGAAGCAGTTAAGGATAAATAGAGGCAAAAGACAGAAAAAGATCCTAAGTCTTCAACGACATCATTGAGCTACTGGACTTACCTGAAAACAACCCACCTCCAGACTTCTTTGTAAATCAGATGATAAAGAACCTGAGGACTTCTGCTTTGTGGTTAGTCTGGTATTCTATTACTTCCTACAGAAAGCAGTCCTGATTGACATGGGTATTGAGCATCTATAGCCTAGATCCCATGTGCTACCTTTTCTTCCTGGGGCAAACCATGAAAAGTTGAACCAAGTAAGACATTCAGATATCTGATGCTAATTGTTTCCTGAGGCCCTTTTCCACCTGTCTCTTCTTTATTCTCACTTAAACTGTCTCACTTCTGGTCCTGATTCTCTCTCTTGGACCATGCATAATTCTTTAATGTATTTACCCACTTCCTGCCTTCCCATTCCACAGTTTGCCTTTTGTCAGCAACAGGTCCCAGAGTACATTCCTAAACAAGTCATTCCTTTATCTCCCACTCATCCTAAACATTCACTTGCTCCCCACTGCATCCCAAGAAGAGACAAACTCCTTAGGTTGAAACTCAAGGTAGACTATACAGTGGTTAGGAAGGTAGGCTTTGACCAAATCCCAGCTCCAGCACCCGCCATACATCACACCTTGGCAAATTGCTTGACTTTTCTAAATGTCTGTTTGCTTATTTGTAAAATGAAAATAACAATGAGAATGTCTACTCCCTAACATGCTGAGAAATAAGTGATACAGTGTAAGGTATAGCACCATACCTAACACACAGTAAGAATTTAGCAAATCTAACGGTATTATTAATCTTCCCGAATCTCATTTCAGCCGCCCTTTCACCACTCTCTCTCATGAACATAGCCTGCCCTCTTTCAAATGGGCATCGCCCTTTCCTTCCTTTGCTAACCACCTTGCCCTGCCCATAGCATGCTCTCCTGCCATTACTCTCTTCATTACGTAAAATCCCAGGCATTGGCAGGGCTCAGTGGTTCACGCCTGTAATTTCAGCACTTTGGGAGGCCAAAGTGGGTGGATCATTTGAGGTCAGGAGTTCGATACCAGCCTGGCCAACATAGTGAACCCCATCTCTACTAAAAATACAAAAATTAGCCAGGTGTGGTACTGTGCACCTGTGATCCCAGCCACTCCAGAGGCTGAGGCAGAAGAAGCACTTGAACCCGGGAGGCAGAGGTTGCAGTGAGCCGAGATCATGCCACTACACTCCAACAACAGAGTGAGATTCCATCTCAAAAGAAAAAAAATCCCAGTCATCCTTCAGTCTAGCTCAAATGTCACCTCCTGCATGAAGGCTTTTCTGACTGCCTGGGCCATATGTGAATAGCCCCACCATTGAGTTCACATGGCATTTGTTTAAGTATCACTTTTCTGACAGTACAGAAGTCAACTGGCTCCATCCTTTTACCCCACACTGGCCCCATCCCTCCACCCCAGGCTGACCTCATCCATCCATCCCAGGCTGGCCCTATCCCTCTACCCCAGGCTGACCTCATCCCTCCATCCCTGGCTGGATCTATCCCTCCACCCCAGGCTGACCTCATCCTTCCATCCCAGGCTGGCCCCATCCCTCCATCCTAGGCAGTCCTCATTCCTCCATCCTAGGATGACCTCATCCCTCCACACCAGGCTGACCTCATCCTTCCATCCTAGGCTTACCTCATCCCTCTATCCTTGGCTGGCCCCCATCCCTCCACCCCAGGCTGGCCCCATCTCTCCCTCCCAGGCTTACCTCATCCCTTCACCCTAGGCTGACCCCATCCCTCTACCCCAGGCTGACCCATCCCTCTACTCAGGCTGACCTCATCCCTCCATCCTTGGTTGGCCCCATCCCTCTACCCCAGGTGACTTCATCCCTCTACCCCAGGCTGGCCCCATTCCTCCATCCTAGCCTGGCCCCATCCCTCCACCCCAGGCTGGCCCCTTCCTTCCACCCCAGGCTGACTTCATCCCTCCTTCCGAGGCTGTCCACATCCTTCCACCCTAGGTTGACCCATCCCTCCACCCCAGGCTGGCCCCATCCCTATACCTAAGGCTGCTGCTCCTCTGGAGAGAGTCCTCTTTAAATGACTCCACCCTTGGGAGTTTGAGCAACTCCTCTCTGCCCTCTGGTCTCTGGATTAAGAGATAACAGCTCCTCTGCTTATAGTAGCTACTGGTTCCTGCACCATACTTAATATTTCCCTACCTTTCACCCTCACCTTTGTTGGCAAAACCTCAACAGTGTTAGGACTCTGCTGAAACACTTGCCTATGTGGATTCGTGGCTAGAAGAGGTACCCCCACCATGCTCCCAACTCCTGGGAAAATCCCATCCTGGGTTGGCAGAGTCTCCTAGACACCAGTTGCTGTCTGCCAGAGAACAGCTGGTGGGCCTGCACCAGCCCTGATAGGGTGCCGTTCAGGACTAGAAGCAGCTAAGGGGAAGGAGCCCCACCCCACCCAGATGGTTTTGGTCTCTGGGGGGCTTCAAGAAGGACCTTGCCCTCCAGGAACAGAGAGACAGCTTTTCAGTGGCTGTGATTAGACTCTGACTCCTCTGCATTTCCTCCTGGGCTTAGGGGACTTTCTAAGTTCAGATTTGTCTCTTCCAAGCTACACCACTCACTGGCTGAAAAATGATCAAATAGTAGTCCATCCAGGCATGGATTCCTCTTCAGCCAGAATGAGTATGATCCAACATAGAAGTCTTCCTTGATATAATTTTAAGAGGAGGGATGTGGAAATCAGTCACACAACAGTTATGTAGTTTAATCTCCTTTTGGTAAAATACAAACCGAATATGTTTGTGAATGCTCCTGGAAGGGCCTAGAAAGAAAAGCACAAACTGTTAACTTTCCCAGGGAAGACAGGTGGAAAATATTCACTTATTACTTTGGAAAAAAAAAAGATTTGTTGATTTTGTAATTTTTTTAAAAAATCTACAGCCGTCTTTGCTATTCAGCTGGAGGCCTAGCTTTAGATCAATGAATTGCCTGGGGCAATGGGCCAACAGGTGGGTTTGGCTTTTCTTCTGGGCTACTGTGGTTCCATCAGCTAACCCCACCTCTTCCAAAAACGGAAAGTGTGAATCCGCCAGGTTGCGGGAACCTCGGCTTTCAGTGTGTGTGGACCCAGCTTGGGACTGTGTTGGCTGCACACCTGGAAAAGCAAAGGCAACTGCTGCTCTAGCAGTGCCACTGGGAGAGCCCTGCGGGGTGACTACCCGCTGACCCGCAAATCGGTTTCCTTCCCTCCTTGCCCCCAGTCCGGACCCTTTCCACTAGCAGGGAGTTCGAAGGATGTAGACTCCTTGAGTCCCCATCAAGCGAAATAGGTGGTTTGTGCTGCCTCGAACTCAGAGGTGATGCACAGGAAACAATGACCGAGGTGACGCAATCATGCCAGAGCTGGACTGGCAGCCCCGTGCCCAGCCATCCACCCTCGAGGACGCTGGATCCCCAGCTCTGTGCCGCCCAGCGCTCCACCATTCGGGGGCTCCGGATTTCCTTCTTGGAAGTGGAGAAGTCGTTTCCACAGTGATCAAGGGACGTCTGGAGGAAATGAGTGCGGATCGCTTAAGACGACAGAACCCACCACGGAGAAAGGCCCCAGAGACCGTCCTCCGTGCTCCCGGGGAGCTGCCCGTGCCAAGGCTGGACACACAGCTGCCCAGGGCAGGAGAGGGTCCCCGCGGACTGCCCGAGGACCCGGCTTGTGAACGAACATCTGCTCTCACCCCGCCGCCCATGCCTGGGCCGCTAGAAGAACAGCAGGCCCTCCTTGTCAGGCCGGCGGGTGCAGGAACCAGGGCACAGCAGGGTTAGCACACGCCACTCCCCGCCACTCCCGGCCCAGCAGCCTCAGTACCCGGGGCTGGGACCGGGAAAAGAGCGAGCAGGGGGAGGAGGGGCGGGGGTGGGAACGGGGGCCGAGACACCGGGCATGACCCTTGGCCTCCATTTGGTTTTGCGGAGTGGAAGAGTGAGGGCGACCGGCAGAGGACGGAGACCAGAGGCAAGCCCAGGAGTTCAGCAAAAACTGAGAGCATCCAGGGCAGCGCTGGTGTCCGCGGCGCCAGGGCGGAGCAGTTCGAGGCACTGAAATAGCGTTGGGGGTGAGGCTCCTGTCCAGCCCCTGGAGCAGATGAAAGACGCGCAAGGGGTGGCAGCAGATGTCGCACGTCGCCCTGGAGAGCAGCAGAAGGCGCCGCGACCCTGAGGCCACACTCCTTCTGGGGTTGCGCGGTGGCAGGAGCTGGCAGCTCTCAGAGACGGCTGGGAGGATAGAGAGCCTTCCTCAGGGGCCTCAGGGAGGCGAACAGGGCGTCGACTGTGGCGTGCCCTTGGCAGAGATCTGGCGCTCTCCACCACGACAAGGTTAGCAAAAGAGGTGTGCAGCCTCCTGGGGACCTCCAGCGTGGTGCTCAGCCGCCAGATAGCCGCGAACTCATAAAGCGACCCATGGCGAGGACAGCAAGCGCGGCTACACGAGGACCATAAGGTAACGGTGCATCCAGCACCGCGATTCAACTGTGGAGGCCGAGGTCAGCGGTAGGTGCATGGGCACAGGAACACGTGGTCACGCTGTGCGGGGGCTGGGTCCTGCTGCTAATGCGGATAAATAGGGAGTTACCCAGGACCCCCTCCGAGGTGCCAAGAGCACAGCCCACGATGAGCAGCGGCTTGCAGCACCCCAGGAACGACAGCCCAGCAGGAGACCTTTGCTCTTCGACTGGTTGAATGATCTCTGCGGCCAGCCTGGGACGCACAGGCAGCCCGGGAGCAAGCTCACCCTAGCAGGGAGGGAGGCTCTCGTGGTGGCTCCCTGTGTGCTGGCGCTGCGCACAGGCCCAGCAGGGCTCCAGGGTTTACCTGCAGCTCCCCTCCTGGTTTGTGATCCTCCTCACCTCCGAATCAGAACGCCTTCTTCGCCACTAGACGACTGGCCCCTGGGAGCCCGGGTGGAGCCTGATGCCCAGCGGGCAGGTGGAGGCTGAGGAGTTCCAGCCAGGTCATTTTGCTTTGGCGCAGCTGCACCGCAAGACTGCTCCTTGTTAATCTTGCTCTAGGCTTTCAGAAGACATCCCCTCCTCTCGCAGAAACTAACGTTGATGTGCCAATGCCGCAAGCTCTGTAGTTATGTCATAAAAACGAGGGTTTGCTGCAGGAGTCTGGGATAAGAAGAAACCAGGGTAAAAGGAAATAGGGATTGAAGTCTGTCCTTAAGAGGCAGTTATTGGCCTGGCACGGTGGCTCACGCCTGTAATCCCAACACTTTAGGAGGCCAGGGTGGGTGGATCACGAGGTCAGGAGTTCAAGAACAGCCAAGATGGTGAAACCCCGTCTCCACTAAAAATACAAAAATTAGCCGGGCACCGTGGTAGGTGTCTGTAATCCTAGCTACTTGGGAGGCTGAGGCAGGAGAATCACTTGAACTTGGGCAGCAGAGGTTGCAGTAAGCTGAGATCACACCACTACACTCCAGCCGGGGTGACAGAGTGAGAGGCCATCAAGAAGAAGAAGAAAGGAGAAAGAGGAGGAGGAGGAGGAGGAGGAGGATGAGAAGGAGAAGAAGAAGGAGGAGGTAGTTGTTGCCATTGAAGGTGCTTACAAGTGCTCCACTTTTCCACCTGTAGCTGCTCCTAGGTCTTCTTTCTAGTATCAAGGTTGGTGCCCCCACAGCATTTGCCCTTAGGCAATGGCTTCAGAAGGACAGTTTCCCCACAGGAACCTGGTTGTGGGAATACAGGCAGTGGCCAGGCTACCACATCTGACTGCCAAGGCATATTATGCTGCAGCACTATGCCCCCTCCCTTGGTGGCTGGGCCAATCTTCTAGGGAGAAGACCCAAGGGTGATTGTGGTGGTCTAGGCTAGGGAGGGAAGCCCAGTGTCTGTTAACCTAGAGCTCAAACATGGAGTCTGCTTCATTTTTCCAGCTCAAAAGAGTGTTTTCATTGCTCAGCAATAACTGTGGAGGCAAGAGGGCAGGGGTTGCACAGTATAGCTTTCCATTTTTCCTTGAATGTCATTCCAGAAGGAGATGGGTCCTGGAACCAGGGGATTTAGTCATCAGCAAGTTAAGAAGAGGATTTTGTGAAAGCTGAGGAAGGGAGAGAGGCAGAGAGAGAATGCTTAAAAGCAGAGATTGTTTCTCCTGTGCTTTTTTGACTCCAGTTTCTTTACTCTAGCACCAAACATAAAAACGAAACACATTTGACCTTTCATTGTTAGGCTCCTCTTGAGAGCTCTCTGTGCGATTTGTCAGGTTGAGGGCCCTGTGGAGAGTCTGTGCAAACTCCTGTTATCCACCTGAGCCTGGAGTTTGACCATAAAATGACCAATTATGTGAACTACAAGACCCCACAGTGGGTGAGAAATACAACAAACTGCAGCCTTCTGGGAGCCTGGTGCAGACTGCCTTCTGCAGTGGAATTAGCCAGGGGTTCTTTCCATCATTATTCACTTTGTAATGATTGAGCAGGGGATAGATACTTGAGTCCCACCAGTTCACCATCACTGAGGAAGAAGGAGCTTCAGAGAGGAGATATAGATAACATGAAAAATTAGCAGAAAAGGGCATGAGAAATAAAGAGTGGGAAATGAGAGGAACTGTATTGAAAAGCAAAGAAAATTCAAAAACCTGTGAAAAGTGTGCATGTCAGTTTTCAAAATAAGCCTTTCTACTTCCAAAGACTGAATGGAAAGTGTGCAGTGTTTTACCAATCAAGATTGTAACTCTCATCGATCCAAATATTTTACATTTCCCACATCTGTCTACTATTTTATTTTGCAGGATAAGTGGGTCGCTGAAAAGATATATATGGATTCATTTTTAGGTGATATTTTAGGTGTACCAAAAAATGTTTTTTATGACTCCATTATGAGCATTTTAGAAACCTCATGATTTTGCTTATAGACCCACATGTGGGATGTTGTTAGACCTTCCCAAGTTATATGTGAGAAATGGGTGATAAAATGCTAATATTTAAATAACTTCAGATACATGATGGCATAGAAATTAAGCGTGAAGTTCTCTACTCTTGTTTTGATGGACCCGTGGATTTAGGCACATGCAGTCTTGGGGAGTAGAGAGCTTGGTGCCATATATTTAAATGCTGGCATTACTGAGGTTGGAGGAAGTGGGTCACAGAAGACCCAAAACGAACAGTTCATCTCTGGAATAAGGTGGAACTGACAAATCTAGATTGAGTAGCATGTTTTTCTTGACATGATTTATCTTTGCTTTGACTCTGGCTATCCTAAGGTTGTGTAGTTACCCCATGTTTGTAACCGGCTTGGTTTATTAATCCCATGGCCGAAGACTGTGCAACTGATCTAGTATTTATTGAGCTCCCAAACATGTCAAACACAGTGTAAACTCCAGTCTGAAGAGCTTCACATGTGATTCAGCAGCACATGCGTTTTACACACATAGCAAAGACATCAATGAATGAAGGTAAATCAATCAAGAACCTGCCTTGGGAAACAAAGGTGCTCCTGACCTCTCATCTGTGAGGGACAGGCCCTGTGTTCACTCCCAGATCTAGCCACACTGTTGAGGTTAGTTTTGTTTCTTACATTTGAAAGACTACTAGATGTTCAGGAATGCAAATCACAGAACAGAGGTGGTGGGTAAGCCTACCTGAGAAAATAAACCTGGAACTTAGCTATCCCAGTAAAAGAGCAGATTGAAAATTCACAGGAACAAAAAATCAAGACAGTTATAGGAATTGGAATATCATTACCTTAGCATCTCTCACAGTTGCTATTTCCAGGTAGCTGTTGCCAGGAAGAAACACTCTTCTGCCAGTTTAGTGAGATAAAGCTATTCATTGGCTGCCAAAAGTGAGACCTGGTGACAATGCTTGCAAAGAGGATTACAGAACCTCCCAACAGCCTTGAGAAGGGCTGCTGCCAAGTACCAAGTTGGCTCAGTTCCCAGCTTGACTGCCTGTATTACTCCTTGCAGGAAGAGGCCTATGTATACATCTTAGGTGCTTGATATTAACCAAAATAAATTATTAAATACACTTTTCTACCTACAATCCTATGCAGATCCCGCTGGGACTCATGTCTGAGAGATTTTTTTTTTTGAAATTCTGTTTGATTTATAAACTAGTCCCAAACAGATATCAGATGTTGTAAAAATTGACTAATTGCTATTCAGTTACCGATTTTCATAATATGTAAAGATGTTATAAGCACAATCTAATTATCCAACCTCTTTAGGCTCTTTATAAAGTCCATGTAGTATTTAAAACTTAAGTTGTAGGCATGACAGAATCCAGTGGCAACTTTTCTAGTAATTAATGGAGATGCTTGTTTTCATAGCTGATATAAACTTAAGCTAGTCAGGGACGACTTTTTCTAACACCCTGACAACCAGGATTTAAAATAATTCATGGTATGTAACTTTTTTTTTTTTTTTTTTGAGACTAGGTCCCATTCTGTCACTGAGACTGGATTGCAGTGGTGTGATGACAGCTCACTGCAGCCCAGTGATCTGCCTTGGCCTCCCGAGTAGCTGGGACCACAGGCATACACCACCACATCTGGCTATTTTTTGTAGAGATTGGGTTTTGCCATATTTCCCAGGCTTGTCTTGAACTCCTGGGCTCAAGCAATCTTCCCCACTTGGCCTCTCAATGTTTTAGAATTATAGGTGTGAGCCACAGTACCCGGCCATGGTATTTAACTTCATAGTACAATTGACCTAAAGTTGAATGATGAATTTTGTTCTGAATTATTGGATGGATACAAATGAAATATGTAAGTAAACTGTTAAACAAATACCTACATATTCTGATTTCAATAATTTGCCTCTTTGTGATTGAGCAGGTATTGTCTGAAGAGGAAAAGAGTATTCTCTAACATGTAACACTGTCAAATTCAACTCCAAATTCTTAACACCTTTGGCGGGTGCAACTAAAGCTTCATTCAGATGTTTCTGAAATTCATTAGAAAGAGGATAATTCTTTTTTTTAAGATGGAGCCTTGCTCTGTCACCCAGGCTGGAGTGCAGTGGTGTGATCTCAGCTCACTGCAACCTCTGCCCCCCCGGGTTCAAGCAATTCTCCTGCCTCAGCCTCCTGAGTAGCTGGGATTATAGGTGCCCACAACCACACCTTGCTAATTTTTGTATTTTTAGTAGAGATGGAGTTTCACCATGTTGGCCAGGCTGGTCTCAAACTCCTGACCTCATGGTATGCCCACCTCAGCCTCCCAAAATGCTGGGATTACAGGTGTAAGCCACTGCATCCTGCCCTAGAAAGGATAATTCTTAAGGTGCTTAATCTTGGTTGCACATTAAAATCCCCTGAAGTGCTTTGGAAAATGCTAGTGTCCAGGCACCATCTCAAATCAATTAGACTCTGGAGGAGGGCCCAGACATAAATTAAAAAAAAAAAAAAAAAAAAAAAAAAGCTCCCAGGTGATTCTAGGAGCAGCCAGAGCTGAGAACCAGTGATTCAAACCTTCCAAAAAAGAGGCCACAATGAATCAGATCCCCAGATCCCTCCCCAAATAATCCCTCTCCCTCTCCTTCCCCCTACGACTTATACTCTCCACACATGACCATCAAAGAAACTCTCTGAGGAAACGAGAAATATCTGGCCCTGAGCCACCCAAGTAATAGAGCTGCTAGAAGCACAGGAGCCAGTCCCCAGGAAGCCTGGGAGATGAGCTCGTCTGGGGCAGGGGTGGGCTGCATCATTAGCACACAGCTTCTTTGTTCTCCAATCCATGGATAAAGCTCAAAGTTCATTTAGCACCATTGCCAGAGGTAACCTCCATCCCCATCTTTGCCTTCCTCTTCCTTTTTCCCAAGCCAGCCTGTCCTACCCTTCACCATGTGCAAAAAGTCTAGCTTTGTAACTACTAAAGATTCCTATGCTAACCAGCCCAACCGTGAGTGTTTCCACTCCCACCATGGTTGTTGACATGAATGTAATAGGATTAAACCCTTGTCATTCCCATATCATCCCTCTTTCCTTTCCTTTTAGGGCACATTTTAATGAGTGAGCTTATTTCTGAGAATAAGAGAAGCAGGAGGATGTGAAACAGTGATTCTTGTGTTCAGTGAGCTGGGAAAGTAGTTGAACCTTACAGATGGTGACTGAGTTACTATGAACACAGAGGCTGATCTGACAGCTCGATACTGTGTATCATTTCCCAAGACTCCTGCCCTCACTGCCCCAGTTGCTGTTCCAACAGTGTGGAGAACCTTGTCTCAAGGCACTTGTCCTCATTTACAGAACTCTCAGGAGGTTAAAGTGATGCTTATCAGCCTGCTATCATGCCCCACAGTCTTCACCTGTTCCCTTAACCCTGGAAGTAATTAGTGTTTGATCTACACATCATGTGGTTGGTAGCTTAGTCTTCTGTTCTGTCTTTAAGTAAATTTCTGCCAGTCCTTGTATTCTGGGTTGATCATGTTCCAAGTATCACTACAGAGCAGGTGCTGAGCAGTCAGATGACAGCTGTTGATCTGTAGCAAGTGAGCAATTAGAGACTGCAAGAGAATGCCACACCACACAGTTTACATTGAGTATTCTGAAAACCAAATATTTGAGTGCCCACTTTGTGGCAAACACTGGACACACACACACAGACACACACATACACACACACACACACGCACACACACACACACAGGATGTCTGTCCTTATGTACAATTAAATGCCCTCTTAAATGAATTGGACCTTTTCCTCTTTATCTGTATTTATCTCTTCATTGACTAATTCATCTCAACATTTTTAAATAGTAGTTGGGGAGGAAAGGAGGGAAACAAAAGCAAGACCTTTCTAAAGGAAGCTTGTAGGTGTTTTTGCACGATAAATTCAAGTGGATTTAAAACTGAAATGCTTTTGGCATATAAAGGTTTTATTCAGGAAATACTGAAATCCTAGATGTAGATTTTTAATACATATTTACCTGAAATCCTAGAAACGCAAGGGTTCAAATGGACTAAGCAATATGAGGGTCCTCTCAGCTGGGTTCTTTTTCTAAAGGCAAACTGAAAAGCTTTACCAAGCCCACCGCATTCCTTTTAAATCCCATTCACACTGTTCATTTCACCAAAGAGCAGGAGGAGGGGACGCCAGGAAGGCAATCATGGTTCTGAAATACTTTTCTGAATGTGGAGAAAAAGTTTTGTTTGTCCTTCAAGGGCATAAAGAAGAAATAATAAATCCCCCTCCCTCGCTCTGGCCTCCCCCAAGCAAAGAGCAAGACTCTCACCAAAGCCCACTTAACGTTTTACAAAGACACAAGGACAAGACAGACAGCCGAACAAGAGGGCTGGGCTAGAAACGTCGCCCTATGTTGGCTTAGCTCTGGTGCTGAAAATAAGCTCTCCAGGCTGACCTCGCTTGGTGCCCTCGGTGGCCAGTGGAAGTGGAGCTCCTTAACCAAGGCCTGGCTCAGTGGCATCAGATGACCACGCTGACGGTCATGTTCTGGCCATGGGGCGCTATCTTGCGGGGCCAAGCGAGCAGCAGTTTGCGCAGCTCCTCGCGGAAGCTGTCGTGCAGCCAGGCGTAGATGAAAGGGTTGTAGCAGGCCGAGCTCATGGCGAGCCAGTGGCAGAGCAGCTGCACCAGCCCGAAGGCGTAGGGGTCGATGGCGCGTGGGTCGAGGTCCCGCAGCAGGTTGAAGACGTGCAGCGGCAGCCAGCAGACGGCGAACACCACCACGACCACCACCAGCAAGCAGAAGGTGCGCCTGCGCCGCGCGCGGTCCCAGTCGGCCTGGCTCTGGGTCACGCAGCCGGGCACCACGCGGTTGCGGAGCTTCACGGACACCCGGACGTAAGACAGGAGGATGACCAGCAGGGGGAGCAGGTAGGTGACAAGCAGCAGCCCCCAGGCGTAGAGCTGGCGCTGGCGCTCCTGGGAGCCCCAGAACTCCTCGCAGAGGCGCACATCGTGCGGCTTGAGCTCCACGTGATAGGTGTGCATGGCGGCGGGCAGCGCCAGCACCGCGGACAGCGCCCAGATGGCCAGCACCGCGTAGGCGCTGAGGCGCAGCGAGATGCGCCGCCGCAGTGGGTGCACCAGCACGACGTAGCGGTCCACGGCAATGGTGGTGAGCGTGAACACCGACACGTAGACGGTGACCGGCTGCAGGAAGAAGACCAGGTGGCACAGGCCGCCGCCGAACACCCAGCCGCGCGGCTCGAAGGCGTAGGCCAGCGTGAGCGGCACGCAGGCGGCGCACATGAGCACGTCTGACAAGGCCAGGTTGCCGATGAGGAAGTTGGTCACGTTGTGCAGCCGGCGCACCCGCGCGATCACCAGCACCAGCAGGCAGTTGCCCACCAGACCCACGACCACCACGACGCTGTAGAGCAGCACGATCAGCCCCTTCAGCTGATGCACCAGCTGCAGGCTCTGGAAGGGCGTGACGGCCGCAGCGCCCACGCCAGCCGCGGACCCGTTGCCCGCCGATACCTCTGCGCTCTGGTTGGCAGGAGTTGTGATCGCCGGCGACAGCCCAGAGAATAAGTCAGAAACCCTGGGGTCTGGAGTGGGCGGTGAGGCCATGGCCACCTGTGCAAAGATAATCAAAGTCCGTCACTCCCCATTCTCCCTCCGACCTCCTGCACCAGCTGCGCGGCTCCCCCACTACCCGAGTCCTCCCTTAGGAATAACCGGCCACAGAAACAACAGCAAAAGCAACAAAAAGGGCTGTCCTTCACCTCTGTAAGATAAACCTAAGCACGGTTAGATATACACGGCTTATTAAACGCTTCCGCCTCTGTTTACGGTCCCCGCAGTCCACGCAGGGAGACCCAGGAGCTCGATCCTACCTAGGAATGGGGTTTGGAGGGCGGGAAAGCGCTCGCGGGAGGAAGGGGCAGAATTTCTGCTGGCCCCCGGCGGTCTCTGCCCACGTCGACGATCCGGTCTCGCTTCTCCGCGGGAGCTGAGCGGATCCAAACGTTCCCAGTGGCCCAGCAGCTTCTGAGAGGGACTGGAAGCGCCTTCCCTCAGCTCCGCTCCCCCCCACTCCAGTTCCCATGTATAGAAAAAGGGGGTGGAGCGCGCTGTGCCCTGCTCGGTGCCTAGAGAACTAGTGAGGAGGACAGTGTGGGGAGAATGGAGCCCGAAACGGGAGGAGGAGCCGGCAAACCTGACCAGAGCAGCGGTGGGGACGAATCTCGACTGCGGCAGCTCGCACGGCCCCTGGAGGGCACGCTCCGGGGGAGCGCGCAGTGGAGGAGGGCGGCGGAGAGGCGCGAAGCGTCAGGCTGTCGGGAGGACCCGGTGCAGTCTCCGGAGGGAAGCAGCGAGGGAGGAAGTAGGGGTGGGAGATTGCAATGCAGCTAGGGACTTGAGAGAGGCACTACTGACCCGTTCTTAAGCGCTGGGTCCTGCCTAATGGCCCGGTTGCGGAAGGCAGAGACGTTAGAGGGCTCGGGCGGGGATTTAGCAGCAAAGCCTGGCGCTGGTCGCGAACCGGAAGACACTCACCCTCCCGCGGCCCAGCCACACGAGCCCCGGCTAGGCTGCGGCGCGCTCCGCGGGCGGCAGGTCCGGCCAAGCGAAAGGCAGGAGTCAGCACCACGGACAGCTCCCGTCCGACCTGGCACGCCTCGGGGGAAGGGCAGGGGACAACGATTAGGGAATTCCTGCCCCTCTCTGGATCAGAGGTGTTAGGGGAAGGAACCTGGCCCGGTTCAAAGAGCTGCCTCGTCGCCTGCTTTCTGGGCTGGGGCTGAGAAGAGTAGGGTGGCGTTGGAGGCAGCTGAGCCGGGGGCTCGGGGGTTGGAGGGTCATGACTTTTGCTCCTTTTGCGGGTCACCGCACTCAGTGCCAAGGACGGCGTTGTCTTTTACCTCCCGGGATCAGAAAATGCAGCCCTTCTGCCAGTTATTCTACACAGAACCACGCCAGTGTCTGGCCTAGCGCCCCTCCCCGCCCCGCCCCGCCCCGCCCCATCCTTTCTCTCGCTGTCTTTCTCGGCTACGCGACCTGTGCTGCTTCTGCCAGTTTCTCCTGGCACAGAATCGTATTTCCTGGACTGGGATTCGACCCTCTCCCTTCTTAAATGAACACCCACAGGGCTCTTCACTTCACTTTAGGATTTTAAAAAAATATTGGTAATTGCAGATTTCAGCTAGGGTAACAAAAGTAACAAACATTTGAGAAGCTTATGCGTTTCATAAAATCTTCAGTAGTATTAAGTCCTCATTGAAATGCAAATTAGCCTGGACCAAGGGGCAGGAACCAGGGGAGGAGGGGCCTTTGTAAGCTCCCTCCTTAGAAGCTATCTCGTTCCCTCAGCCTCGTTTCCTTTTTCCAGGGCATGGAGCTTCATTGTCTGCTCTCTGATAAGTCCTTGTATTTTGTCCTCTGTGGCTGCAGATATCCCAGTTAGACTGGAAAGAAATAGCAATTTATTCTGTCCTCCAAATTTAAATGAATCACTCATATAGAAAAAAATCAACATTGGAACAAAAGCAATCAATGTTATGCACCTGTATGCATCCTAAACTCACACTCCCTGAGTTACAATCAAGTTAGCTAAAATCAGTGTGTGTGTGTGTGTGTATTACAAGGTCTCACACTATCACCCAGGAAGTGGCACAATCATGATTCACCCAGGCCAAAGTGGTCCTCCCATCTCTCAGCCTCACGAGTAGCTGGAACTACTGGTGCACACCACCATACCTGGCTAATTTTTGTATTTTTTGTAATGGTGAGGTTTTGCCATGTCGCCCAGGCTGATTGAACTCCTAGGGTCAAGCAATCCTCCTGCTTCAGACTCCCAAAGTTCTGAGATTGCAAGCATGAACCACGGCACCCAGCCTCAGTATTATATTTTTTACATTGCAGAGTTCTAAATTCTCATTTAGAATTTTTCTCATTATTTTCACCTGCAGAGTTTTATGCACCCAAGAGCAGGGGCACTCTTTTGTTTCAAAATCTCTTAAGCAGAGGAAATTGTGGTAAAGTCAGTGAAAAAGGATTTAGGATGTTGTTAGGCCTCCTAATTAGAGCCATTATTCTGGTCAATATCATTATGTTGGTCAATTATCATATATAATAGTAAAAGTAATAATATGAAGACAATCTTGTCAATAATTAAAGGTGATGCAAACATGGATATTTGAAGTTTTGATAATGGGGCACTCTCCAGAGGAGAGAGTTGATCATTTGTCAAATTCCAAATAAAGTCAGGCAAGCGTTTTAGTATTATCAATATATGCAAGGTGGAAAAGAAGTGAACAGCTGTCCTTTGAAGAGGGAATGAAGATCTAATAGCCCACATTAAACCTTCATTCCCTCTTCTCTTCCCTGGAGTTAAGGCTAGTCCCTCTCCCAGCCAGTACATCATGATTAAATCATACTAATGTTCAGACTGTCCAGTACTAAGAATGCTCCAAAAATCTGAGAGAGCATAAATAAACAAAAAACTTAGGGAAAATGAAGGAAAGATAGTACTTCATACAGTAGCCAGCAAACTAAGGGATCTTACTTCCTCCCATTCTCCAAAAGCCTTCAATGCCCCATCAAACCAAGGCCAGATGCTTTAGTGTGGCATTTCCAACCAGTGTGCACTCCCTTTTAGATATGCCTTCATTGTTTTGGTCTAGTTTCCCAACTCTGTTCATTTTATTCCCTATGTAGAAGCCAAATTTTGCTGGGTGCTGCGATATCCTCACTATTCCTGTCTAATTCCTCTCTTGGTTTTGGACACAGAGTCTCGCTCTGTCGCCCAGACTGGAGTACGGGGGTGCAATCTCGGCTCACTGCAACCTCCACCTCCCGGGTTCAAGTGATTCTCCTGCCTCAGCCTCCTGAGTAGCTGGGACTACAGGCATGTGCCACCATGCCCAGCTAATTTTTGTATTTTTAGTAGAGACGGGATTTCACCATGTTGGCCAGGATGGTCTCAATCTCTTGACCTCGTGCTCTGCCCACCTGGGCTTCCTAAGTGCTGGGATTACAGATGTTAGCCACCGTACCTGGCCTAATTCCTCTCCTAGTCTTTATTTCTTTACTCCAGAGTGTCAGTTGCTTAATCCCTGCTCAACTCTACCTGTTCACATTCTTCACACCCTACAAGAGCGAACTCAAAGATGACTGTTCTTAAAGACTTCTCCCTTCCATAATCATTCTGTCCTTTATCACTTTTTACCTTGAAATTACAAAAGTGTTTATCTTTCCTGCCTCCACCAACCCAGACTGTAAATTCTATGGACAGGGCCAATGCCTTGATACATTTTGTACCTACAACATACCATAAGCCCAGCAGATATCCAATACATGTGTTTTTCTTTTTTTTAATTGAATGAATAAAAATAGCACCATTTATTTAGGGCTTTAGACATCCCAGGCATTGCTAAGTACTTCATATAAATTGTCTTATTTGATCCCCTTCAAAATTATTGTTATACCCATTTTACAGATGAGAAAACTGGCTCTCAAGGCTAAGAAACTAACCATAGTGGCACATCTAATACGTAGTAGGGTTGGAATTTCATCTTAGATCTGCCTGATTCTGGCACCATACCATTCAACTACTATATTTTACTGCCTATGAATGAATGGCAGATGTACATGCAGAGACTGAAAACACAAGCAGGTTCAAATGAGATTAAATAAACATAGGGACCCCCCGCCCATGGTTTATTAAAGAAAGCTCTAGAAAATTTAGTTACAACTCACACCTTATCATGTTTGAGCTAAGCAGATCTTTACGCCTTACCCCACTTGTTTCTTGCTTCCATCCCATATAGGAGACAAAACCTGGGGCCATAGGAACTTCAGGGGATGGTCTTTGCTGATGATAATAGGTGACACTATGTGGAAATCAGAAGACAGACTACAGAAGTAAGGACTCCTGTTAGAGTTTTAGGAAGCTTAGTTAAAGTGAAGATTTGATGTCAACTAAGTTCATGCTGATACGTTGTGGTTAGCCCAAATTTATGGGAAACCACTAGATATCGGTTTTGACTGCTAGCACAAGGAGCCACTTGCTAGTACAATTGTTTGATACTTGTCTAAGGCCAGGTAATCACAGGGCAGAAGCCCTCCCAACGTGAGTTTTGTCTTCTACACCTGCCCTGTGTGCTTTCCAACACCCAGGTGCCACCATGACTGCTGAGGCTAAGCCAGGCACCACTTCTTAATGCTTTTCCAAATCACTGCCTGGCCACACCAGGGCTTGTCACCTAAGGCAGAACAGCCTGTGGCAGGCAGTGTAAGAATGGATATGACAATTCATACAAATATGAAGAAAACCCCGTGTTTCCATCAGATGACTCTGAGGCAAGTGTATTTTGTCGCAGACTCCAGACATACTCATAATTAGATTTTGAAAACATTTCATTTCCCAGGCCGTCCTCTCACTCTTGAAATAGCAACAGGTCAAGTGAAGAAAAATGATGTTTTAAAAAAGAAGAAAACCAGGACATAAGCCAAAGCCAATTACCAAGGGGAGGAGATAATGCGTCACAAAGCTCTAAGTCAAAATAAGGAAAAATACACAGTTGCTGAGCTTGAATGACAGCTGTCCTGCTATGAATGTGAGTCATTGGACAAATTAAATTCTTTACCCTGGAAGAGCCCCAGTTTGGGAAAATCTAATAATGCCTACCTCTGGGGATGTTGAGAAAACCCAGTGATATAACACATGGGGAAATCTGGGCGAGGTGGCTCACATCTGTAATCCCAGCACTTTGGGAAGCTGAGGCAGGTAGATCACCTGAGGTCAGGAGTTTGAGACCAGCCTGGCCAATATGGCAAAACCTCATCTCCACTAGAAATAAAATTAGTTGATCATGGTGGCATACACCTATAGTCCCAGCTACTCGGGGAAGATGAGGCAGGAGAATGGCTTGAAACCTGAATGGCAGAGGTTGCAGGGAGCCAAGACTGTACCACTGCACTCCAGTCTGGGCAAAAGAGCGAGTCTCCATCTCAAATGAATAAACAAATAAATGACACGTGGGAAGGAACACAGCTGGTACATAGTGATGGTGGCTACTCTTGGAGAACTCTTTTGTCCTGCCCTGTGGTGCAACCTCTTGTCAAGGAAGTTTTTGGGGTGCAGTTCCCAACTCTTTCACTTGAATGTGACAATCTTTATGGTTAGAAAAATTTGCTGGTTTTTTTAGACTATATAATTCAATCATTGTTTACCAAGCATACAAAGCCCAGGACCAGATTTGGCAGGAAAGAATCAGACACCAAACCAAAAAAAAAAAAGTCATCATTGTCTAAATACTTGCAGTCTAGTGAGTGAGAGAGAAGCCTACAAAAATCACTGTGATGCATGAACCATGATAAATGCTACTACCATGTTGCTATGAATGAGATAGAAGAATACTCACTGGGAAATTTACTAATTGCTTTAGTAATTTAGAATTGTGTTCCTTCTTATAGATCATATTTATTTAAATGCACAAAGGTCTTTAAAGTGTTCATAATGGTGTTTTAACTCAGCCATATAAACACTGCACATGTTGCTTAAATGTGTCTCTCTCTTCCTATGTTTGCATGCAACATACACAACAATTTGGGCCCATTATGAATCTCCATGAATTTGTTTTCTCAGATGGCATGGAATGAACCATTCCTCCCTCTTTCTCCAGCCACCTGCATAGCATCCTTTCTTCCCAGGGGAGGCGCTCCCTGTGATTCCCTGAATCCCTAACAGGTTGTGGGTTAGAGCATCAGGGTAAATTGTTACGGGGCGCCATCCCTTACTCCTGTTTTCTGATCATTCTATTTTTGAAATGTATGTCTTTAAAAATATCTCAAGTGGCCTATGAGAGATGCTGATAATAGGGCCTATTTTTGCTACAATTATCCAGGGCTGGATAATTTATCCAGGACTGTGAGGAGGCTCAGGCAGGCTGAGTTTCTGGGCTCTGTAAAGAATTATACCACAGCTCCATTCCCTGCCCTTGGTTCTCTAGTCATAAGCATCCCTCTGCAGCCATCCCTGGACCTTCCTGGATTCCTGAAGATTCATGCCCCCAGCTAGGGCACCTTCTCTGTTGGCATTCTGTGCAAAGATACCACCCCTAAAATACGTAATTGACCAACCTGCCCAATTCAGGATCTTAGCAGGTCTTCATTTTTTAACTTTCAACTGGTCTCTTATCAATACTCAAATATTAGCAGCGTGAATGATGTATCTCAGCCTAGTCTATTGGAGTAGGTGATATTCACAAATACATAATTAAATAAACACAGAGACCAAAGCAAAATACTTGAAAACCATTTGTATTATTCTTTCCCAAAGACAGGGATAAGGCAATTTGCATTCTCATTTTGCTTCTAACCCTCCTTCATTATCAACTAGAAATGGTTTTTATGGATGGAAAAAAAAGAAATGGTTTTTATGGATGTTATTTATTTTAAAAAAACATCTGGCATCTACACTCTGATATGTAGCAGTGAAGGGCTCTTTGTGGTTACATTCAGATGGAGACCTTGACCTTGCAGAAGCTCCTCATTTGGGTTTCCATTAATATATGTCTCCTGCCAAAGCACAGTGATGAACCCAAGCCATGTCTCATTATGCCTACCTCTGAATTATTATCTAAACACATCTAAGTTCATGCTGGTGGCCTTATGTAGCATGAGACATTTTCCTGACTTTTTTTTTAGACAAAGTGCAGAATAAGAATAGCCCTCAGGTGTTTTCAATTATGTCATACATGTGCATGCAGGCACACAGACGTGACAGTCATGGCTGGCAGTATGGCAGCCTGGGTAAAACAGTGGATCCTCCCTGTGCCCCATCTTGGCTAGTGGACCTTTGTCACAAGGGGAACAACCCTAACTTTCATCTTCAAGGAGACCATGAGGCAATGTCTCAGGAAAAGGTAAATAATAGGAATGTATCATTTTTCTCTTAGTGTGGTCCAAAGGCCACCTTTATCAGAATCAGCTCTGGTGCTAATTAAAAATACAGAGTGCTGGACCACGAGACAGGCTCATTAAATCAGAACCACTGAAGGTAAAGCCTGGGAAACCAAATTTCTAACGAGCACTGTGAGTTATTCTGACATACTTAAGGTAAGAACCATTATCCTAAAGTCTGTTATTAGCAGGTGGATCCATGAGCTGGGCTCCCTCCTCCTCAAATAATTGCAATGTCAGCCAGGGGCACAGAGCAGCTACAAACCCAGCCTGCCCTCCTGCCTAGAGAGCCCAGCAGCTGATCTCAGCCCTCCCTCCCTCCCTTCCTCTTTGCATTATAGATGCTGGAAGATAACTGTATTGTACCAGTTCAGTGCATTCTCTAGATTCTACCTTGTTTTTCCTAAAGATTGTTGATGCCATAAGCAGCACCTGAATACATTCTCCTGTTTAACAAAAAGCTGATAAGCCTGAAGTCCCCTTTGACTTTCACCCTCAATCTCCATCTCTCCCTCAGTGGTTATACCTGCCTTTCTAGACCTTTCCCTATGTATTTACATACATGTATCTGACCCAATGGAAAAGAAATCCTGTTGATGGGCATTTAGATTGTTTGCAGCAGTTTGTTAATACAACCCTCACTATGACAGACATGTTCCTATATGCCTCCTTGGGGAGGTTTCTCCAGGGAGACACTCAGTGAGGGGAAATCTATGAGTCACAAGGTATGATCCAATTTACCCTCAGCGGTACTGCAGGGGACTCTCTTTTGCTTAATGAATTGTAAGAGCTCATTAAATATTGCATGAGTTCTTATAACAGGCAAGTGTGAAAAGGAATACTGCTACTGAACTAAACAGCATTCTTTATGGATGCCAGGAAAGGCCCTCATGTCCCCCAAACTTAGTCTTCCCTACATGTTTCCCTTTCTCCTGGTGAGCATCCACACTCGTCCAGAGCTCCCACAGGTACAGCAAGCTGTCATTGTCCTTACACAATCCACTGCCAACCCGGGCTTCACAGAGGCTACTGAAAAGGATGAATTCTCCTGGGAGAGATGTTGGGTCACCAAGTAGAACCCAATGTCCTCCATTAACATACATAATTGACCAACCTGCCTGGTTCAGGATCTTGGCAGGCCTTCATTTTTTAACTTTTGACTGGTCTCTTAACAATACTCAGATATTAAAATATTAGCAGCATCAATGATGTCTCTCAGATTAGTCTATTAGGAGTAGATGATATACACAAATGCATAATTAAACACAGAGACCAAAGCAAAACACTTGAAAACCATTTGCATTATATTCTTTCCCAAAGACAGGGACAAGGCAATTTGCTTTCCCATTTTGCTTCCAACCCTTCTTCATTATCAACCAGAAATGGCTTTTATAGGTGGTAAAAACTATCTGGCATCTGCATTGACCATTGCACTGCTATTCACCTGGTTCTGAGCTCAGCAGAGGCACCTCTATTTTAATCTCCTTTTAAATTTAGAAGCCCATAAGATACTTCACTTAAGCTCAGAATTCCATGGCCAGTAAAGTGTCTGAGGCCACAGTTGAAATCACTGGCCCCCTGGATCTACTGGACTTACTAGGACTCCAACCAGGTTCCTGTAGGAGTGAACTAGAGAATGAATTGGAAAACAGACAGCTTGGAGAGACATAAAGGGAGACAGTAATGTTCTCAGGCCTGCAAGCCAGGACACCTGGGTGCAAATCCCCACACTGAAACTATCCAAGTCACCCACAGCAAGCCCTGCCCGATTCAACATCTCTGTTCCCTTATCTCTACAATCAGATTAGGGAAAGAGAACTAGACAGTCCCTAAGGGCTTTATAAGCTCTGACAGCCCAGGAGTCAGAGACTGTGGTCCTGAGATATTCCTGTCTACTATTCACACACCTGGATAACACTACTTCTCTGCACACACCTCAATGACACCTTGCCCCACTTCCATCTTTTAAAAGCTGTATATCTATCTGATATCCTCAGACATCCTCCTCAGACTCACTTTAGCTTTTTCCCCACAGTTCTGGCCGTCCTGCACATCTTAGGAAAGAACCTTAAGCCCTTGGATTCACAATTCACTGGGGGAAGAATCCCAGAGGGAAATCATTTCATTCATGGGTACTCCCAGCAATGTTTCCGCTTTCAACCTGTAAGCACCGTGAAGCAAGTCAGCCTGAGCAATCATTGGCAGTCTTCTTCCAAGTTTAGTAAGTGGTGTTTGTTCGACTCCTGTGATTCACCAGATCCAGTCAAAACAATTACTAACTCACTCACACTCTTCAAGCATTTCCCAGCCACACGAAGGCTCCACTCACTGGTTACGATGATGCTTTTTCATGTAAGATTTTCTTTTTTAATTTATAACAGTCTTTTTACAGCTTCCCCAGATACTTTCCTCTCATATGGCAAATTTCATTAACATAATTAACGGATGTGGTGGGTTTTTTTCTTACATCAAATCCACAAAATTAAATAGCCAGAGAGTTCCCTGAGATGTTTCTTACAGAAATATCTTCATGAACAAAAAAGAAAACACAGAGGATATAAAGCAATCAAATGTTTTCTGGGAACTGTCTAGTCACAAATCAAGGGTTTCAGCAGCTGACAATCCTAGAAAAATGCTGGGACTCAAGACCTTCTTGATTCTTCCTCTTATTTTTTTTAAATTATATTTACTGGCCTACCAAAAATGGGTTTAGATATTTCAGGGGCTCACTACCCGAGGTGTGATTCATAGGGTGGCAGCAGCAGCAACTTCTGGAATTCGGTGAAAAATGAGAACTCAGCTCCAGCCCAGACCTCCTGGATCAGGATCTGCATTTTAACAAGGTCCCAGGTGACTGATGCCCACATTTCCGTTTCAGAAGTGTTGTGCTAGAAGCTTTTTCATCTTGCCTCCAGTTGGGTGCCCAGAATTGACACTCTCATTTGGCATCTGAGTCAGTGCATCTGAGCAGACACTCCAGTATCATCTAAGAAAACCTCTCTATGAAGCTCAGGTCAAAATCAGGCCCTGAAAGGACCTGTCTAGGATGTGCCCAACCTCACCTTGGTTTGTCTAATGGAAATGCCTCACCCTCACCATGGGCTCCAGACAGCATTTTGGTCACCCAAATCCCCCCGATTCCTGTTCTTCAGTGTGGGTGTGCATGTATTCAGTGTGGGGGGGTGCATACTGTGTGTGTGTGTGTATGTGTGTGTGTGTGTGTGTGTGTGCATGTGTGTGTTAACTTCAACTTCAGGTGGGAAGTTAGTCCTGCTCCTCAGTTTATACCCATTATCATCATATGAGCAGAGCTCTTCTCCTGTAAATGTCTACTTTTTCCTCCTTTATCCTCTCCTTGGACACCTACTCTAATGATTTCATATGTGTCCTCGAATAAATGTGCATATCCTCAAAATGAAATAGTGTAGGTTTGGAGAGAGGCTTAATTTACATAGATGTTAGTGCCATAAATCTTATTGTGGGTAATCGTTTTTTCATTCAGTACTATGCTTTCAAGGTCTATCTGTTTGGGAACATGTATTTCTAGTTCATTGCTTCTAACGGATGCTTTGCATTCCAGAGAAAACAGCATAGCCTGTGATAAAAGTGACACTTCAAATCAGTGTGGAAAGGATGAATTAAAGAGATAGAATCTCACTCTCTTAGTACAAGAATGCAGTTGCTGCATTTATATTCAAGCTAAGCTGCTTTTCTAAGAGGCCCCAAATACAGAGTAGCTTCAATAAGAGAAACATTTCTTTTTTTGTTTTGTTTCTCTTTTAACATTTATTTTAGGTTCAGAGATGCACGCACAGGTTTGTTGTATAAGTAAGTTGAGTGTTGTGGAGGTTTGGTGAAATAGATTATTTCGTCATCCAGGTAACAAACATAATACCAAATAGTTTTTCAGTCCTCTCCCTTCTCTCACCCTCCACCCTAATGTAGGCCCAAAGAGAAACATTTATTTTCCTTCTTGAAACAACCTAGCAATAGGTGTCCAGGACTGGTGGGAGCTGCTATGTGTGGTTTTCCTCAATGTGTGGTTTTCATTTCTGGGTCTAGTTCTCATCAGAAGGAAGGATGTAGAGCTCCTGGGAAACACAAGCCCAATTATTGCCATGGAAAGACCCAGGAGTAACACACCCCCTTTGCCCCAAACCTCCACAGCCATCCCTTGCTGCAAAGGGAGACTTGGGAACACAGCTAAGCAATACAATTCTATTGCTTATAAAGAAGGAAGGAGTGACTGACTACTGGAGACAGCTAGTCATCTGCCACATTGTGTCACAGGATCCTTTGGGTGTCATTTTGCCAGCTAGAAACCTCTGTGGCTGGTGGCACCTCTGCTTGAGTTTGCTCATGCCCACTGGGCTTGTTCCACCCACTTGGCCCAGCAGGCTGCACTTGGCTTGCACTGCTGGCCCAGATCCCACACCTGCCAAACGTGAGCCAGGCACAGAACAGTGAGGGGGTATGTGAGCAAGTGAGCATGGGGTCAGGCCACTGCACATGGCCAGGCACACTGGCTGCTGCAGCACAGTGGGTGGTTCCAGGTACCAGCTCTGTGCAAGGCTGCAGCTGGACCAGATGTGCCACAGCAGCTTCTGCTGTGGGCACCAGCCTCTGGATGAGGGGAACACAGTGGTGCTCAAAAGCCTGGAGATGCTAGGAACTGCAGATCCTCAAAGAGGGTCTTACAGCATCACAGCCCTGGCTTGGGGAGCCCCAAGGTCTGGGGTCCCAAAAGGACCACAGCTCATCACTTTCTTGTCACCTGCAGTGTGGTGACCAGGGGCGTTTTTCAAGGGGCATGTTTCAGCCCATTTGTGCCATAGCTCTTTCTGTCCTTCTGCCCCACTCCAGCCCATGGCTGCTCAGCTCGCCCAGCCTGACTGCTGCTTCCCTTCACATGGGGCAGTCCCCCAGCACCAGCAGAAGGTGGGAGAGTTATAGTGTTATAGCTCTGACTCAGGGAATCTCAAGGTCTGGGCCCCTAGAAGGGTGGCCACTCTTCACTCCCACATTCTGGGAAATGTCACTGCCTGCAGCTCAGCCAGGAATATGTTACAGCCGTTTAGCTCCCACCCACAGCTCAGCAAGCCAGCCAGGAAAGTATTACACCTCCTTTCACTTTTGCCATTCAGTGGGTCCTAAGTTCCTGTCCCACGTCCAGGAAGAATGAGGCTATGTGGACAATTGGAGGGTGGGCAAGGTGGAAAAGAGCTTTATTGATCAGCCCAACAGCTGTCAGTGGAGAGGAGACCTGAAGTGAGTAGCTCCTATCTGCAGGCCGGTAGTCAGACAAGTGCCTGAGTTTGGCTGAGTCTAGGGCTTTTATGGGCTCAGAATGGAGAAAGCGTGTGCTGATTGGTTCAAGGACAGGCAAGGAAAAAGCACCACTTGATTGGCTGAAAGCCATCAGGGAAGTTCTCATTCCAGGTCATGGACTTTACCCAGAATTGGCAGCCCAGCCCCCAGGCTTCCTGCCATTCCTGGCTTGAAGGTGGAGTTTCACCAGGGACCCACCCATTCCCACCTAGGAACCTGTCTGCCTCCCACTGCCATCAATTACACTTCCCCTAAGAGAGTGCACAGGCTGGGAATCATGCAACTGACTGCACCTGCCAGTTAGTGCTGAAGGCTCTCAAAGCCCCATGTGTGGCCATTTCATGTGAGCACAGAGGGTTTCAAGGCACATATTTGGATACAAGATGCACTCTTGCCTTCCCATTGTTTCTCTAGTCCTGCTTCATCTCCACTCTGTTTTTCTTACCTAATATATGTGTCATGGGAGAAATGATTTATTATTTATAATCAGTCTTCATTTTAAGGAGAGAGGCTCCCCTAAAACGAATTATTTGCTTGCTCAATAAAGAGAGAAAAGGAGAGAGAGAGAGAGAGAGAGACAGAGAGAGAGAAGAAAGGAAGGAGGGAGGGAGAGGGAGAGAAAAGTTACCCTAGATAGGAAATGGGAGTAGATGAACAGATAGGCAGATGAACAGATGAATGAAGTCTTATGGGGCAAGAACAGAGATGTTGTGAGGGAAGTTTGTCTCCTCCATCTCCTGCATAACCTTTGGTAAGCCTGTACCTTTCACTAATGCCTTTGCCATTTGCTACTGGGTTGAGTGAGGCCTGGATGCAACAGGTGCTGTGTCTGGCACCCAGGTAGGCCTGGACAAGAGCAGATGCTGTTCTGGGAACCAAGTAATTGCAGATTGAAGCTCCAGTGTTGTGAACAACCCAAATCCTTCTGGTTGGAGGAGGTGGTGAAGAGCTAACTGTCGACAACATGATGCCATCACATCACTGGCTCCATTTCGTCACACCTGGATGCCATAGGGCACTGGCTGCTGAGGAATTCATCCCTGGCAACCAGGGGCTTCCCAAGGAGCCCAGGGAGAAAGATAACCAAACTGGAAGGCAAAAGAAATTTTTACAGAGGAGGAGGCTGAGGCCAGGCTGAAGGACAGGCCAAGGTCATTCAGCTATTCAGTAGCAAAGAGAGGCCAAGGCCCCATCTCTCCAGAACCACACTCAGGGACCTTTTCAGCTGTGCTTAGGGTGTTCTTGTGACACTAACAGCCACCTGAAAGAGCAACAGATTCCAAATGGTGTCCCTGACCTTTATGACATGTCTCTTTTATTCATTCAAGCTAGAAAACCATGCCAGCTGCGGACACATAAGAATAAAGAGAGGAAAGAGCTCCATGCCAGAGGTCAGCTTTGTTCATTCCCAGTTCGATGCTTTTCCCTAGGCTGTGCTCACTCCCCTTAAGCCAAGGGCATCCTCAGTCATTTTTATCTTTTAACATCCTGTATCTTTTATAAAACCAAGGGAGAAAATGGACCATTTCAAGCCCATACTGACCTCTTCCTCTTCCCAACTCCTCCAAAGTCTGATGCCTCTCCTGTCTTGTGGTCTGGCTCTCATTTATTGTTTGTCTTTCTCTTGGGTTTTACATATTTGGCTTAATTGCCCCCATGAGACCATCCAGGGATGGCAATTTAGCCGTCTCTTGTTCCCCACAGCACTCTGTGGCTTCTGGTTAAATTAAATCTAGATGGAGACTTGACAACTTCCAGAATTGGTTGAAGCCAGCCATGAGCAACAGTATTCCTATAAGACATGATGTTCGTTCCAGTCAGTTGGGAGGAGATGAGAAAAAGTTTTCCCTGGAGGTAGAATGAGACAATATTATGTCTGCTTCATAAATTCAACCTTTGCTTTCTTCCTTCAATTCCTTGAAAGAAGAGCATTGATTTTATAGGAGAAAGAATCGATTTGTACAATGTCTGTTCACCTTCTTCCTTTCCACTTAAAATGGCCCTTGAGCCCAAGTAGATACCACTGCAGGGGTCTTTGACTTAGAGCAAAGAGCAGATGGATTTTGCTTTCCCTGCAACACTAAGAGTGAGACAAGATGGACCCTATGAGCAGTGAATGAGTCTGTGGCTGGCAGGTCATCTCACTGCATTGGGCCCCACTTACTCTCTGCCGTCTATCCCCAGAGTCCTGAGATGTGGGCTAGCAGCATTAACGCAGCCACATCCTCTGAATTAATTCCCTGAGTGTAAGGCACATTTTCTGCCACATAGTCCTGCAGTCTGCCCTGTTCATTATTCTTTGTGCCAAGAGAGGTCTGGTGTCCTAAGCTCCCCCTAAGCTCAGTTACTCAGGATCACAGAGCCCAAACATCCAACCCCACACAGAGTTTCAAGACCAAATCCAGAGGCAGAGATAGGGGAAAGGGAAAGGATATGAAAAGTATTCTCACTGCCATGCCCTCAAAAGCAACTGCTCTGAAAGTTAACATCTAAGGGAAGATATGGGGCAGGCCTGGGAGAGGGATGACTAAGGAGACCCCGTGCACTTGGCAACAAGTTTGTCGTGTCCAAATACATAGTCAAGGAAACACTGGGGGAACTGGATGGACACTGAATGGTAGCCACGGAGAAGGTTCCATGGACAGGGAGAAGAGACACTTGGAAACCACTTCTTCTGGAGGTCTGTAGTGGGAGCAGCATGCCAGGGGTCAAGAACATGGACTGTAACATCCTAACCCTTCCTAGGTGATGCTGGGTGAGTCTCTGAGCCTGATCAGCCTCATGACCATCAGGTGTCCCTGACATACCTCATTAAAGGCCTTCCTGCAGGTCCTTGCACATAGTTAGTGCTTAATAAATGTCAGCAACTATTACTGGCTCTCTACAGTTTTTCTTGGTGGTCCCAGCATTCATTGCCGTTTATAGACTTAGAAACTGAGCCTCAGAGAGATGGAATGATTCCTCAAAGATCCTCTGCTAGAGGGGCAAATCTGAGCACACGCGGAGGCTGAGGGTCCATCAGCCTCTTCACTCAACTCCTCATGTGAGGGCACCAGACTTCAGGGTGGTTCTAAAAGCACAATGAAGCTTCTGAGCTTGCAAAGCCTTTCACTCAGCACAAAAAGAGACACATTTCCTTCATAAGACAGAGAGGGCAGCAACTCTCCCATGCCATACAGTGTGGGGTTAAGAGGGTGGGTTATGGAACCAGACTGCAGGGTTCAAATCCAGGAACCACCACTTCCCAGATGGTGGCTTTGGGCTGTTACATAACCTTTCAGTGGCCTTAGTTTTCCCATCTCTAAAATGGGTACAGTAATTTTTATGCCTGACTCAAAGATCCTAAATGACTAAAGTGCTTAGAACAGCAGCCACCCACAGTAAACTCTCAATAAATATTAGCTGTCATTACCCGCCTTTCACAGATGAAGACCCTTGGTGTTGGAGGGGCAGAGACTCAAAGATAAGTTTCTGATATTCTTCCTACCCTCCCTTAAGAGCCCGGCGGATGTGCTTGTAACCAGATCTGCAGAGTTGGGGAGATTGAAGCTTCTTTGGTGGCTCAGCTGTGCGTCAGCCACTTGCCCAAATGATCAGCTACCTCCATGTAACTCAACCCATGCATAATTCCTCCTATCACTAGACTTCTTTTAGAAAATTAAATACATATTTTTTTAAATTCCTGAAGCTTTGTCACTTTTTAGCATACACTCAAGAATTAAAAGCCTCAGGGGTGCAGAGCAATGTAATTATGCCAGAGATTAAATCAGTATTTAAAAGCTAATTTTGACATGTGCCTTCAGCAACGAAAGTTGGAATGCATTAAGCAGATTGAAAGCGTTAGTGAAAGCACATGCCAATCCTAGACTCTGTTGGGAAATGCTTTCAAGTTCAGGTGAAAACATTGTCTAGAAATATAATATGCTTTCCTTTTCTGTGGTTAAATAACAATCTAATTAAGTCACAGAATTTGCCATAGAGGTCTTCACTGAATCCATGATGTAACTAAACAAACAGCAGAATTGCAGAAATGTAGTGAATAATCACACATGCACACAGATTCATGCCATCAAGACATGGTGTTGCTGGAATTTACATAAAATTGGTATCAAGCACATGCTACCAACTTTAAGACTACGGCCAAAGTGTGTAAAAATACCTGATAGGCTGGGCACGGTGGCTCGTGCCTATAACCTCAGCACTTTGGGAGGCCCAGGCTGGCGGATCACTTGAGGCCAGGAGTTCGAGACCAGCCTGGTCTACATGGTGAATCCCTGTCTCTACTCAAAATACAAAAATTAGCCAGGTGTGGTAGTACACACCTGTAATCCCAGCTACTCAGGAGGCTAGACATGAGAATTGCTTGAAACCAGGAGGCAGAGGTTGCAGTAAGCAGAGATCACACCACTGCACTCCAGCCTGGGCAGCAGAATGAGATCCTGCCTCAAAAAAGTAACTGATAATTCCAAAACAATCTTAAAACATCACTAGTACAAATTCTCATTTTCTTTTTTTTTTTTTTTTTTTTTTGTATTTAAGAAAGAGTTTAGCGCTGTAACCCATCCTGGAATGCAGCAGCACAATCTCAGCTCACTGCAACTTCCACCTCTCCAGTTCAAGCAATTCTCCTACCTCAGCCTCCTGAGTAGCTGGGATTACAGGCATGCACCACCATGCCCGGCTAATGTGTTGTGTTTTTAGTAGAGTCTGGTTTTTCCATGTTGGCCAGGCTGGTCTCAAACTGCTGACCTCAAGTGATCTGCCCACCTCAGCCTCCCAAAGTGCTAGGATTACAAGCATAAGCAACTGTGCCCAGCCTCAAATTCCCATTTTCAAATGACGGCAGATCTTAGGTCCTTGTTTCCCACTCAAAAATGAGGGCTTAGAATACAAAGATGGGGTCTCATTTTTACTTTTCAAAAATCTTTCCTCCAGGCTAGGGAAAAGTTATGCAGACAAGGTGTGAGGGGTTTTATCTGGCTAGAGGCTCAGTAGGAATGCACTGTGAGGAGTCCTCATTCAGGATGATGATGATGATCAATAAAAGTGCAGGTTATGAGTTCAAGGAGATGACCGGCCCATTATCCCATTTATTTGCATAGGGCACAGCTGGATCCCTGGAGCCAGTCTGGAAGAAAGATATAGTCAAACAAATATACATGTTTATGACAAGAAGATGTGCAAGCTGAGAAAAGACCTAGAAGCCACATCTAGGAGGAAAAGTTGAAGGCACTGAGACTGTTTCGTGTAAAAAGAAACAAAAGAATAGCAGCTAACAAGACTTAGGTGCAGAAAGAGGAAACACTCAGGGGCTCAAGAAAAATATTAATATTATCTTGAATAGGAAGATTTCTGCAAACATATTGTTTGTTCATAGAAAGAATATAGCCAAAAGAATTGTTTCTACTCAGGAATATTCTTTATGAATATATTTTCTTGAGTCTAATTTCAGAAGAATTAATTATATTCAACGAATAGATCACCTTAGAGCTCTAGTCTTATGAATATATCCTCATAAACGTGTTCATGGTTCCCAGTTTTCCCTCCTGCGCCTCTGGGACTCTCCTCTCTCTGCCCCCACCATCATTTACTGTTTTCAGCCTCTGGTTTTGGAAATAGGAATCCAGGGGAAAGATACTAAATATTCTTTAAAATACTGCCATGAAGACAAAAGGAAAACCAGTAAATTAAAACTACCCAGGTTTATTTTATTTTATTATTAGTAAATGTGGTGAGTCGATAGTTGAGTATTCTGCTAATTTTTATTTTTTATTCTTATTTTATGTTTATTTATTTTTTTTAATTTTTAATTTTTTATTGTACTTTAAGTTCTGGGGTACATGTGCAGATTGTGCAGGATTCTTACATAGGTATACACATGCCATGGTGGTTTGCTGCATCCATCCCCCGCCACTTACAGTAGATATTTCTCCTAATGTTATCCCTCCCCAATCCCCCCACCCACCCCCCAACAGGCCACAGTGTGTGATGTTCCCCTCCCTGTGTCCATGTGTTCTCAGGGTTCAACACCCACCTATGAGTGAAAACATGTGATGTTTGGTTTTCTGTTCTTGTGTCAGTTTGCTGAGAATGATGGTTTCCAGATTCATCCATGTCCCTGCAAAGGACATTAACTCATCCTTTTTTATTGCTGCATAGTATTCCATAGTGTATATATGACACATTTTGTTTATCCAGTCTATTATCGATAGGCATTTGGGTTGGTTCCAAGTCTTTGCTATTGTAAATAGTGCTGCAATGAGCATACGTGTGCATGTATCTTTATAATAGAATGATTTATAATCCTTTGAGTATATACCCAGTAATGGGATTGCTGGGTCAAATGGTATTTCTATTTCTAGATCCTTGGGGAATTGCTACACTGTCTTCCACAATGGTTGAACTAATTTACATTCCCACCAACAGTGTAAAAGTGTTCCTATTTCTCCACATCCTCTCCAGCATCTGTTGTCTCCAGATTTTTTAATGATCACCAGTCTAACTGGCATGAGATGGTATCTCAATGTAGTTTTGATCTGCATTTCTCTAATACCAGTGATAATGAGCATTTTTTCATATGTTTGTTGGCTGCATAAATGTCTTCTTTTGAGAAGTGTCTGTTCATAGCCAATGCCCACTTTTTGATGGTGGTGTTTGGTTTTTTCTTGTAAATTTGTTTAAGTTCTTTGTAGATTCTGGATATTAGCCCTTTGTCAGCTGGGTAGATTGCAAAAATTTTTTCCTATTCTGTTGGTTGCCAGTTCACTCTAATGATTGCTTCTTTTGCTGTGCAGAAGTTCTTAAGTTTAACTAGATCCCATTTGTCTGTTTTGGCTTTTGTTGCCATTGCTTTTGATGTTTTAGTCATGAAGTCCTTGCCTATGCCTATGATTGCCTAGGTTTTCTTTTAGGGTTTTTATGGTGTTTGGTCTTATGTTTAAATCTTTAATCCACCTGGAGTTACTTTTCGTATAAGGTGTAAGGAAGGGGTCCAATTTCAGCTTTCTGCACATGGCTAGCCAGTTTTCCCAACACAATTTATTACACAAGGAATTCTTTCCCCATTGCTTGTTTTTGTCAGATTTGTCAAAGATTAGATTGTTGTAGATGTGGGTGTTACTTCCAAGGCCTCTGTTCTGTTCCATTGGTCTATATCTGTTTTGGTACCAATACTATGCTATTTTGATTACTGTAGCCTTGTAGTATAGTTTGAAGTCAACTATCGTGATGCCTCCAGCTTTATTTATTTGTTTATTTGTTTATTTATTTTATTTATTTAGCTTAGGATTGACTTGGCTATGCAGGCTGTTTTTTGGTTCCATATGAAGTTTAAGGTTGTTTTTTCCAGTTCTGTGAAGAACATCAATAGTAGCTTGATGAGGATAGCACTGAATCTATAAATTACTTTGGGCAGTATGGCAATTTTCACGATATTGATTCTTCCTCACCATGAGCATGGAATGTTTTTCCATCTGTTTGTGTCCTCTTTTATTTCCCTGAGCAGTGGTTTGTAGTTCTCCTTGAGGGTGTCCTTCACATCCCTTGTTAGTTGTGTTCCTAGGTATTTTATTCTCTTTGTAGCAATTGTGAATGGGAGTTCACTCATGATTTGGCTCTCTGTTTGTCTGTTATTGGTGTATAGGAATGCTTGTGATTTTTGCACATTGTTTTTGTATCCTGAGACTTTGCTGAAGTTGCTTATCATCTTAGGAAATTTTGGGCTGAGATGATGGGGTCTTCTAAATATACAATCATGTCATCTGCAAATAGAGACAATTTGACTTCCTCTTTTCCTAATTGTACGCTTTATTTCTTTGTCTTGCCTGATTGTCCCTGCTAGAACTTCCAATACTGTATTGAACGGGAGTGATGAGATAGGGCATCCTTGCCTTGTGCCAGTTTTCAGAGAGAATGCTTCCAGTTTTTGCCCATTCAGTATGATGTTGGCTGCGGGTTTGTCATAAATAGCTCTTATTATTTTGGGATACATTCCATCAATACCTAGTTTCTTAAGAGTTTTTAGCATAAAAACCTGTTGAATTTTTTCAAAGGCTTTCTCTGCATCTATTGAGATAATTATGTGTTTTTTGTCTTTGGTTCTGTTTATGTGATGGATTACATTTATAGATTTACATACGTTGAACCAGCCTTGCATCTCAGAGATGAAGCCGACTTGATCATGATTCTTAAGCTTTTCGATGTGCTGTTGCATTCGGTTTGCCAGTATTTTACTGAGGATTTTCGCGTCAATGTTCATCACAGATATTGGCCTGAAATTTTCTTTTTTATTTGTGTCTTTGCCAGGTTTTGGTATCAGAATGATGTTGGTCTCATAAAGTGAGTTAGAGAAGATTGCCTCTTTTTGTGTTGTTGGGAATAGTTTAAGAAGGAATGGTACGAGCTCCTCTTTGTACCTCTGGTAGAATTCAGCTGTGAACCCATCTGATCCTAGATTCTTTTTTTGTTGGTAGGCTATTAATTGCTGCCTCAGTTTCAGACCTTGTTATTGGTCTATTTAGGGATTCAACTTCTTCCTGGTTGAGTCTTGGGAGGGTGTATGTGTCCAGGAATTCATCCATTTCTTCTAGATTTACTGGTTTATTTGCATAGAGGTGTTTGTAGTAATCTCTGATGGTAATTAGTATTTCTGTGGGATCAGTGGTGATATCTCCTTTATCAGTTTTTATTGCATCTATTTGATTCTTCTCTCTTTTCCTCTTTATTAATCTGGCTAGTGGTCTATCTATTTTGTTGATCTTTTTAAAATACCAGCTCCTGCATTTATCGATTTTTTGAAGGATTTTTGTGTCTCTATCTCCTTCAGTTCTACTCTGATCTTAGTTGTTGCTAGCTTTTGAATTTGGTCTTGCTCCTCTAGTTCTTTGAATCATAATATTAGGGTGTCAATTTTAGATCTTTCCTCGCTTCTCATGTGGGCATTTAGTGCTATAAATTTCCCTCTAGAAACTGCTTTAAACTTGTCCCAGAGATTCTGGTACGTTGTATCTTTGTTCTCATTGGTTTCAAAGAAATTATTTATTTCTGCCTTAATTTCGTTATTCACCCAGTAATCATTCAGGAGCAGGTTTTTCAGTTTCCATGTAGTTGTGCTGTTCCTTAATCCTGAGTTCTAATTTGATTGCACTGTGGTCTGAGAGAGTGTTTGTTATGATTTGTGTTCTTTTGCATTTGCTGAGGAGTGTTGCACTTCCAATTATGTTGCCAATTTTAGAATATGTGTGATGTGGTGCTGAGAATAATGCATATTCTGTCAATTTGGGATGGAGAGTTCTGTAGATGTCTATTACATCTGCTTGGTCCAGAGCTGAGTTCAAGTCCTAAATATCCCTGCTAATTTTCTGTCTTGTTGATATGTCTAATATTGACAGTGGGGTGTTAAAGTCTCCCAGTATTATTGTGTGGGAGTCTAAGTCTCTGTGTAGGTCTCTAAGAACTTCTTTTATGTAGCTGGGTGCTCCTGTATTGGGTGGATAGTTAGCTTTTCTTGTTGCATTGATCCCTTTACCATTATGTAATGCCTCTCCCCCCCTTTTTTTTTTAATATTTTTTGGTTTAAACCCTGTTTTATTAGTGACTTGAATTGCACACACTGCTTTTTTTTTTTTTTTTTTTTTTTGGCTTTTCATTTGTTTGGTAAATATTCCTCCATCCCTTTATTTTGAGCCTATGTGTGTCTTTGCATGTAAGATGGGTCTTCTGAATACAGCACACCAATGAGTCTTGATTCTACCCAATTTCCAGTCTGTGTCTTTAAATTGGAGCATTTAGCCTATTTACATTT
>CAUYLG010054562.1:0-12610 GCA_963573385.1 Cacajao melanocephalus | reverse complement strand
TTAACTCCAGATGGATTAAAGACTTAAACGTAAGACCTAACAGCATAAAAACCCTAAAAGAAAACCTAGGCAATACCATTCAGGACAGTAAGCCACTCTTACCAAGAAATGGTGGAAACCCTCTGAACTTTAAGTTCCTAGACCCTAACCAGGGATTTACCTTGTCTTTCCAAGGATGGCAGTTTAGACCTACAGTGTTAACTCTTTTCTGTACAGCTGTGGATCCTGTACTCAATGGGACGGTTGGTGGCTTAGTGGGACCCCAGAGTTCTAGAGCTGTGACAAGGTGCCTTGGGACCCACATTCTCCCACAGAGGCTATGAAAACTGGTCCTCAGCCATGCTGGCTGGAGCCTTTGAAGACACCATTCTGTACAGGAGTACTGCTCCTCCCAGTGATAATAGCTGATGCCAAAACAAAGACAATCTCTTCTTAAAATCTTCCCTGTCTGTGACATAGCTGCTCCATTTTCTTCCACTTTGAATCAGGAACACTCAGGGTTTTATTCTTATAAATCAAAGAATCTTTTTGAAGGATAGCATGTAAGATATATATATATATTTTTCTTTTTGGCTTTTTGACTTAAAAGCTTGAAGGAATTTTATCTTTGAAATTGAAAGCTCCTCTCCCTCCCTCTAGGATGATATACCTCGGCATATTTTCTTACTATTAACTCTGTTGAACATTTGATGATCCCGCTCAATTTCTTATCTCAGAACCCTTTAATATTTTCTTTTTGGTTCTTCCAAGTTTTCTTCTATTAGATCTGTAATTATTAATGTCCATCTTTGGGGATACTGACAATCAGGGTCTGATTCTCTATGTTCTGTCTTGTCATTCATTTCCTAATCCACTCATTTATTTTAATTTTATTTGGATTTTTTTTTTCACTCATTCAATAAACAGTCCCCAATCATCCGTAACTACTGGAAACACTTCTAGACACTGGAGATTGAAAGATAAGGTATATTGTTGACCATTCAGGATATGACTAGTAAAAAGACACAGGTAGCTGGGTGCAGTGGCTCACATCTGTAATTCCAGCACTTTGGGAGGCTGAGGCTGGTGTTCAAGACCAGCCTGACCAATGTGGTGAAACCCCATCTCTACTAAAAAAAATACAAAAATTAACCAGGTGTGGTGGCAGACACCTGTAATCTCAGCTACTTGGGAGGCTGAGGCACAGAGAATTGCTTTAACCTGGGAGGCAGAGGTTGCAGTGAGCCGAGATCATACCACTGCACTCCAGCCTGGGTGATAGAGTAAGACTCCATCTCAAACAAAACAAAACAGAAACAGAAAAAGACACATGTGAATCCCCAGAACAATAGGGCTTTCACAGTGGCTTGTCCACCATGCAGGGGACCACAGAAGATAGGGGGATTTGGGGTGATGTAGGGGGCTGTCTATAGACTATTTTCTTTATCTTTTATGTCACCAGTTTGATTCTCTGAAGAGTCACATCTTACTTATTCCAACATCATTTTTATTTGATTGGCTGTGGTGTCTGTACTTTCACATTTTGTTAATAAGCACAGGATGTTGTACTTTGTGATATACTGATCTTCACATTTTTCTAGTTGTCTTAAAGAGGTACCTCTAAAGCTTGCGGCCAGCCAACATGCATCTTCTAAGGAGAAGTCAATGCAGAGGTCTCATTTTTCTCTTTCTCCTATATCCCACCCTGAATAGAAGCAGAACAAGTAGAGGATTAAGTCCTTTGCGTTCATCTGTCTAAGTGTAGATATTACCTGTGATGGAGGCCAGAGAGCAAGGCTATGAAAGCCTTCAGGAGAAAGTCACAGAGATGTCTGTCCAGCTGCACCAAGGACCTCTACTTAGATCAC
This sequence comes from Cacajao melanocephalus, assembly GCA_963573385.1. Lineage (NCBI taxonomy): Eukaryota > Metazoa > Chordata > Mammalia > Primates > Pitheciidae > Cacajao > Cacajao melanocephalus. The sequence goes on along the minus strand of CAUYLG010054562.1, from coordinate 10,763 downwards.
AGGGGAATGAGTGTGGTGAGCTGCTCCTGAAACCTGCCTCACGGGCCTCGGTCCTCTTGATGGTCTCTCGTATCCTTGACTGCAGTACATAACAGGTGAGGCAGCAGATTGTTGCATCAAAGAAGAGGCATGGCCAGATACAGAAACAGCTCCCTAGTGTGGTGAAAGTGGTGTGGCAGAAAGGAAAAAATACTGTGTGCCTTCCATTCCTGGGAGCCCTGGTTGTTCCCTGTCATTGCTGCTGCTGCTGTTAGGAGCTCTTTGAGTTGGATGATTTAGTAGTAATAATGATAAGCATTAAGGGGAATAGATTCCTTGTGATTCATCTTGTTCTGCCATCTCTTTGGAATTATTTTTACTAGTTTATTTCCAAATAGGGGTGATTGAAAATTAATTTTTATCATGAAAATAAAAATCCTCTTAATATAATTGGAGCCCACCAGAGGGTCTACCTAGTCTAAATAGCATTCCATCCCAAGCATGGTTTCTAATGATGTTTGGGGGGTTATTTCAGGACAACCAGGCAGAGAATGAGGTGGCCTGCTCTCTAGTGAGTACTTAGCACCTATTAGGTGCCAGACTCAAGGATCTCTTCCTGTGTCATTTCATTTGTTCCACAAAACAAATCAACAAATAAAATAACAGTATTCTCATCTGACAAGTGACAAAATCAAATTAGAAGTAAAGTTGGGGGAATCTATGCTTAAATAAAGATTGGGAGTTTCATTGGTTTCTGATCTACTATAACTGGAAACACATTCATCTCTCAAAGGTCAATTTACCTCTCACCTGCACAGGCGGTAGAATGTCCTTTCCAGAGCTGCTCTTCATTTCCTTCACCTAGCTTTGGGTCAATCTTTCTTCATTAGGATTTTAGGAGTTATTTGGAGTCCCAGAAGTAAGAGCTTTTACCTGCAAACCATAGCTCCTCCCTTGGATATCCCATCCTCATCTCCATGCTGGGCTGTAGAGAGTGAGACAGACTTTAGGATGTAGCCCTTTGTCCTGAAGTCTTCACACAAGTTGCCAGTTTCATTAACTTCCATTTTAATTACTTATCCAGAATTTTTTTGTCCCTAGATTGTTTTATGATGCATTAACACTGGGACATCTGTCGTTTCAAGCCATCATTTGGTAATTTCAGAGAAGGAAACAGCTTTGCTGAGGTCAGTTCTGAAGATTGTACCAACAGTCTTCCATCCGTGTTTGCCTGGACCCTCCCAGCCACAGGGGGCCAGGTGCCCTGTGCATAAGAGTATATTCATAGGACATCCGTGACATGCTGAAACAACAACTCTATTTCCAGTTTTGCGTATTTGCCGTTTTGCCTTTTTCCCCCTTTTCATTGATGATTGTGTCAGTCTGACTGATAGAATAATAGATGGATGAAATGGCACTAAAGGAAAAAGTAGAAGCAGAACAGGTAGAGACGTAGGAGGAGGATTCCTGAAGCCTAATCACACAGTTTTAGTTATTCATTCATCCAACAGTTCATAAATGGAGACCACCTGTTTGCACTAGATGTCATAATACAGCAGTAGTTCCTCATCTTTTTATTTTTAATGTTATGAATCCATGTTAGCTCTTGATGTCAGCAACAGGCAGCAGCCTAGTTTTCAAGGTGTTTATGATTACCTTGACGCTAATATATGGGCCCTAAATTTAGAAACCACAGCTAGATAAATTCTAATATCCCATCTAGTTCTTAGCTTCTATGACTCCTTTTTAATTTTAATTATGCAGAGAGAAGCAATGAGATTTCTAAGGAGGGAGTTAAAAAATATCCAACCTCTTCAGTCGGACTTTATAACTACTCTAACGTGGCCCGCTTCAATAGATGAAATTTAAAATGTGAAATTTTAGCTCAGAAAGCTGAACTTGGTTGAAAAAAATGTGGGTTTAATCATGTAAAAAAGCACTGCCAGGCCAAGGTCTCCCTTGGGAAAGGCCTCAGGGGCAGCAAGAAACACACCTGTGGAGTTAAGGGGTGTAGGGGCAGGATCCACTCTGCAGAAAGCTGTGCTTTCTGCAATCAATCACAGCCTCTGCCACTCAGAAAAGAGTACCCCTCTTTAGGTGCGTAGTTGTCGAAAAGCAATGAAACTCTAATTAAGGAGCTGCTCACTTTTTCGAGTACAGTCCCATAGGCCTAGCCTGCTGCCATTTCAGACCAAATTCAGACCGTTCATCTGGAGGAGCGCATGTCGTGCAAGTTTCAATTCCCAGCCAAAATATGCCCTGATTAGACTCTCTTTTCCGCTCCTGCTTGGGCTTATTGAGAGGAAATGTTCAATTACTTGGGAAAGTACCTGAGGCCTGTGGAGGCGAGTTAGGGCGAGCGGGGAGCAGGGGGTGGAGTTTCTCAAGAGCAAGGCTGAGGACCCCAGGCGTATTAATTGAGGATTCCATGTACACGCTCACTCCGAGGCACAAGTCTGAGGAAAAACGAACAGAAGAGAACATTTCCCATTCAAATCAATTGATTCTTCAACAACAACATGAAAAATGAAGCTGAAATGTCCATGGAACTCCAGCTCATGAAAGGCTCCAGTGAGAGCTGTGGCGGAGATAGGAGACTCCTGCTAATGAGGAGAGTTTTAATACCATTGCAGGACCAAAATTTTAGTTTTTTTTTTTTTTCTTAAACCCTAGATGACAATTTCAAAAACTGGAGGGGGAAATAGAAAAGCTTGAGGTTTCTTAAAGATAAAATTTCTTGCTGACACAAACTGTCAATTTTTTCATTATATCCATTTCTAGACACACATTTATTACCTTTCCAGTGACTGTATATCTCACATAATGTTCTTACTGTGGTTTGCCTCTTAATTATTTGCAGAATTTGCATTTAAACTGAGTTAAAGGATTCCATCTACTCTTTGGCTTCCTGCAGCTGTTTCCATAGTAACCAAAGGGGTCTCCTGGGGCTGGCTGGGCTGACTATCTGCTTCTACAGGTCTGGAAGCATCTCCCCACTTACTGTTGATCCATCTCCTTCACTTCACTGAGGAAAGTGACTGGGAAGTGTCAAAGGATCCACTGACCTCTGTCGGATTTCTCTGGAAACTACTCCCAGCAAACAAGATTCCCTTTATTTGATGAGCCCTTCAGGACAGGGGTCTGGGGTTGCCCCTTCTCCATGCAGGCCTACTTACACTGCTCCCCTAAGCAGCCGCTACATGAACTGAACAGGCTTGGTTCCAGTGCCCTCTCTTGACCCAGAGTCCTCAGCACAGGTCAGGAGCCGGGGTGCCTCCCTGTCTTGAGAGCAGGAGTGGACACTTCCTGGCGGGAAAGCAGCATGCCCCTCTTCTAGTGTGAAGGGACACCTCAGCATGATTATTAAATACAGTTGCAGCAGGAAGTCACAGAGGCAGGGTGCAAATTACAGTGAGCTGATTTCACAAAGTACCTGGACTCCAGGCCTGGCTCTGCAGCCTTGCACAAAGCTGGTTCAGTCTTCTAAAGCTGAACAACAGTGTAAAAGAAGGTGCATTGGTACTAAGTGATTTTCCCAGATTCTTTCAGCACTGACAGCCCATGTTATTAAAGTCAGATTTTCACAAAAAGGAATACATTGAGAACAAATGTGCAGTATAATAATTATGAAAAAATGAAGTTGCTTGATCTTGTACACACCACAGGGGAAGACACATGACATGATGGGAATGTTGGACCTCTAGAACAAGGAGATGAGAAGAAAATTGCAGAACTTTCTGTGTGGTTGCCTCCCTCAGCTCTCTGAAAAAGCTAAACAAGCTATGCTCACACCTCCAAGGACCATTGCTGAGCCCCTTAACATACCTCTTAATCCTTTCTGCTGGCCATTCCCTGGGGTTGGGCAGAAGTAAAGTGCACATTCAATTCCACGATATGACTTGTATTATAATATACCACCAGAAGAGAACAAGCAGTTCTAGTGGGGGTGGTGAAGAGGCTCCCACATCATTTGAGCAATAGTTAGTGATTCTAACTAGTTCTTCTTGATTATCCTGCCAGTCAACTTTCCAATGAAACCAAATTTTGGAAGGTAAAGTATAAGAGATGTCAGTCATCATGTTTCACTATTGAAGTTCTTTAGAAAAATCTCCTTTGTTTCGTTAGAACATTTAATCGGCTTTGTCCTCAAGATCGGCCATAATTAAGCATGTAATTATGTTGCTTTTTACTATACAGTTTTGTTTTCTTCTCTCATTGGATGCTACAGGGAACTTATTTTAAGTATCTTCACTGCAAATTCATTTGTGATTCAGCGTGACTGTCTGGGGCACATGTGGGTATTGCATGTCACCTAGGCATAGGTGGGCTTCTTCTGTGGGCTCCTGACTGAATTCTCAAGGAGAAATAGGTTCCCTGCACTTATCTTGTCCTGTTTTCATCGTGTTGACCACAGAATGATCTGTACTTGTCTTCCAGGACCTGGTAAAGGTAATAATAATGAAGGCAAAACCTTCATTACTGGGATTTAGAAAAAGCCTTTCCTGGCAAGCACCAAATGGCTGCACAAGGTAAATCTGGGGAACCCCCATGACCAGGGAGGCATGGAGGCAGCGCATCCTCTTAGAAGCTGATAATTGAACCACAGACTTATACCTGCCACTTTCAGTTCTTCTCTTTCAGGTGACTACTTGGATATAAAGCTTTCACCAGGGTTTTCTGCTCCTGATGCTTTAGGCTTCAGTGTTCTCAAAACTGACCTTAATGGCTTCCATTTTGGTTTTGCACTAGGGGGATTTAAAACAATGAAACCTCACTGAAAACTGGCAGACAGAGCCAGAGGCTAGCATCTTGCAGTTTCCTTTTTTTTTTCTCACGGAGTCACTTAACACTCTAGCCTCTGTAGCTGTGTAGCCCTCATCCCAGGGTATAAGTGAACTTACATGATTTGCATCTGTGTAATATGAAAGGATCACTTCCCCACCATGAACGGAGGGGGTCTCCATGGACTTCCAGTGATAAAGTCATTTTCCATATTAGGATTTGTAACTTTTACTAGTCCACTCTTGAGTCCAATTACTCTGTTAATTGTTCCTTTTTTGTTGCAAATAAGAGAAATGCAACTAAAAATATCTTTTTAAAAATGGGAAGCAATTTATTGGTTCATATTACTGAAATAACAGGGAAGAGCTGACTCATAGAATGAATGGCTGGATCCAGGGGTTTAAATTGGTCATTTGGAACAAATACCCTGGAATCTCCAAGCTCTGCTTCCCTGACTGTTCCCATTGCCCCCATGTCAGATGGGCTCTTCAATTGAGATGGTGAGGTGGTAGCTGAAGTTTCAAGCTTACAGAGTACCTTCCTCCAGAAGCAGCAGAAAGAAGAAGAGAGGGCCTCTTTATCACTGAGCATTTGAGCTGTGCTCCTTGGATCAAGCTAGGTTATCCATCCACACCTGATCCAATCATCATGGCCAAAGCCATGAAGAGCAGTGATTGGTTTAGGCTTGGTCCGTCTGACCATCCCCTGTGCATAGGCTGGATATAGTCCAATCTAAACTACCTGGACCAGAAAAATCAGGGTGCACAATAAGAGATATGATTACTTCAATTCTATATTTTGTTTCATCATCATGAGGAAAGAACTATTTTTCTTAGACAAATGAGGCAACTGATGCTAACTGTAGTAATATTACAATATGACACGGTTAATAGATCATCATTTGAACCCATCTGACTCCAAAGTCTATTTTTTCAATACTAAATTCTCTTGCTCAACGTTCCTCCTTGCTACATCACAGAGACTGGACTCAAAAACCTTTAAGTTTGGTTTTACACAGTGCAAAACTCTAGTAATCTGAAGCTGGCATAATAACAATGATAATGTTTTAGTTGCAAGTATGCTGTCTATATTTCTAGCTTTGTTGATTTCCATTGTTTTCTCACTTGTTGATGGTTTAAGCCAAGTATTTACCCATATTTTTTAAGCTAAGAGAAGTGAAGACAATTTTTGTGGTGTTATTGACTGAATGTTTGCTCACCTCAAATACATATGTTGAAGACCTAATGCCTACTGTGGCTGTATTTAGAGAGGGAGCCTCTGACGGAGTCATTAAGGAATTAAGTTAAATGATGTCATAAAGATGGTGCCCTGATTTGATAGGATTAGTGTTCTCATAAGAAGAATCACCTTGGTGGATCCAAGATGGCAGAATAGGAACAACTCTGGAGTGCAGTTCCCAGTAAGAACAACACAGAGGGTGAGTGATCACTGCATTTCCAAATGAGTTTTTACTGCCCACAGACCAGGAGATACCTGGGCTGAAAAACACCAAGAGTTTCCAGCATGGCTATTTCAGCCAGCGCAGCTGGTCTCTGCACAAAATCTCACACAAATCTGGGTGGCCATTTTAACTGGCGCCTGGAATGCCTGGAAGACAGAGACGCCCATTCAACTGAAAAAAGGGGGCTGAAACAGGGAGCCAGGTAATCTGGCCTGGCGGGTCCCACCCCCACAAAGACAGCAATCTAAAACGCTCTGGATTGAATTCTGCAGCAAGCACAGCTGGATCAGGGATGGCTCAGCTCTGTGGAGGGAAGGGCATCCACCATTACCAAGGCAGTCCACCACTACCGAGGCAGTCCATCATTACTGAGGCAGTCCACCATTATCGAGGCAGTCCACCATTACCAAGGCAGTCTGCCATTACCAAGGCAGTCCACCATTACCGAGGCAGTCCACCATTACTGAGGCAGACTGCCATTACTGAGGCAGTTCTAACTATACCTCTGTAAACAAAACCATGAGGAAGTTCACACAGCAGCTGGGCAGAGCCCACAGCAGCTCAGCAACGCCTCTGTGGGCAGACTGTGACTAGGCTACCTCCTTGCTGGGCAGGGCGTCTCAGAAAAGAGATAGCAGCACGTCGGGAACTTATAAATAAAGCCCCACCTTCCCAGGACAGAGCACCTGGGAAAAAAAGGGGGCTATGAGTTCCACTGCAGCAGACTTAAACATACCTGCCCAGCAGCTTTGATTGGAACAATGGAGCTCCCAGAATAGCACTTGAGCTCATATAAGGGAAGGACTGTCTCCTCAAGCAGCTCCCCAACCCCCGTATATCCAAAGAGACACCTCATAAGGGAGAGTTCAGGCTGACATCTAGTGGGTATACTCTTGGGACTAAGATAACAGAAGAAGAAACTGGCAGCAACCCTTATTGTTCTGCAGCCACCACAGGTGATCCCCAGGCAAGCAGGGTCTGGAATATGGACCTCCAGAAGTCCTAAAGCAGAGGGGCCTGATGGTTAAAAGGAAAACTTAAAGAAAGAAAGAAATAACTTCAACATCAACAAAAAGGACATCCACTCAAAGACTCCATCTGAAAGTCACCAACTACAAAGACCACAGGTAGATAAATCCACAAAGATGGGAAGAAGCCAGTGTAAAAAGGATGAAAATACCCAAAACCAGAATGCCTCTCCTCCTCCAAGGGATCACAACTCCTCACCAGCAAGGGAACAAGGCTGGATGGAGAATGAGTCTGATGAACTGACAGAAACAGGCTTCAGAAGATGGATAATAACAAACTTCTCTGAGCTAAAAGAACGTGTTCTAAACCAATGCAAAGAAACTAAGAACCTTGAAGAAAGGTTAGACAAAATGCTAACTAAAATTAACAGCTTATAGAAGAATATAAATCACTTGATGGAGCTGAAAAACACAACACAAGAACTTCTCGAGGCATATACAAGTTTCAATAGCCAAATTGACAAAGCAGAGGAAAGGATATCAGAGATTGAAGATCAACTCAATGAAATAAAATGAGAAGGCAAGATTAGAGAAAAAAGAGTGAAAATAAATGAACAAAGCCTCCAAGAAATATAGGATTATGTGAAAAGACCTAATCTACATTTGATAGGTGTACCTGAATGTGACAGAGAGAATGAATCCAAGCTGGAAAACACTCTTCAGGATATTATCCAGGAGAACTTCCCCAACTTAGAGAGGCAGGCCAACATTCAAGTCCCAGAAATACAGAGAACACCACAAAGATATTCCTCAAGAAGAGCAACCCCAAGCACATAATCATCAGATTCACCAGGGTTGAAATGAAGGAAAAAATGCTAAGGGCAGCCAGAGAGAAAGGTTGGGTTACCCACAAAAGGAAGCCCATCAGACTCACAGCAGAAATCTCAGCAGAAACCCTACAAGCCAGAAGAGAGTGGGGGCCAACATTCAACACCCTTAAAGAAAAGAACTTTCAACCTAGAATTTCGTATCCAGCCAAACTATGCTTCATAAGTGAAGGAGAAATAAACCTTTATGAACAAGCAATTGCTGAGAGATTTCATCACCACCTGGCCTGCCTTACAAGAGCTCGTGAAAGAAGCACTAAAAAAGGAAAGGAACAACCAGTACCAGCCACTCCAAAAACATACCAAATGGTAAAGACCATGGACACAATGAAGAAAATGTGTCAACTAACAGGCGAAACATCCAGCTGGAATCAACATGGCAGTGTCAAATTCACACATAACAATATTAACCGTAAATATAAATGGGCTAAATGCTCCAGTCAAAAGACACAGACTGGCAAATTGGATAAAAAGTCAAAGCCCATCGGTGTGCTGTATTCAAGAAACCCATCTCACATGCAAGGACACACATAGGCTCAAAATAAAGGGATAGAAGAAGATTTACCAAGCAAATAGAGAGCAAAAAAAAAAAAAAAAAAAAAAATGCAATCCTAGTCTCTGATAAAACAAACTTTAAACCAACAAAGATCAAAAGAGACAAAGAAGGGCATTACATAATGGTAAAAGGATGAGTGCAAAGAAGAGCTAATGATCCTTAATATATATACATTAAATTCAGGAGCACCCAGATACATAAAGCAAGTTCTTAACAACCTACAAAGAGACTTAGACTCTCACACAATAATAGTCAGAGACTTTAACACTCCACTGTCAATATTAAACAGATCAACGAGACAGAAAATTAACAAGGATATCCAGGACTTGAACTCAGATCTGGACCAAGCAAACCTAATAACCAACTACAGAACTCACCACCCCAAAGCCACAGAATATACATTCTTCTCAGCACCACATCACACCTACTCTAAAATTGACCACGTAATTGGAAGTAAATCACTCCTCAGCAAATGCAAAATAATGGAAATCATAGCAAACAGACCACAGTGCCATCAAATTACAACTCAGGATTAAGAAACTAACTCAGAGCCACACAACTTCATGGAAACTGAACAACTGGCTCTTGAATGTTGACTGGTTAAACAATGAAACGAAGGCAGAAATAAAGATGTTCTTTGAAACCAATGAGAACGAAGACACAAAATACGAGAATCTCTTGGACACATTTAAAGCAGTGTCTAGAGGAAAATTTACAGCAAAAAATGCCCACACGAGAAGCAAAGAAAGATCTAAAATCGACACCCTAGCACCAAAATTGAAAGAGGTAGAGGAGCAAGATAAACAAAACTCAAAAGCTAACAGAAGACAAGAAATAACTAAGATCAGAGCAGAATTGAAGGAGATAGAGACACAAAAAATCCTTCAAAAAAATCAATAAATCCAGGAGCTGGTTTTTTGAAAAGATCAACAAAATAGACCACTAGCCAAATTAATAAAAAAGAAAAGAGAGAAGAATCAAATAGGTGCAATAAAGAATGATAAAGGGGATATCACCACTGATTCCACAGAAATACAAACTACCATCATAGATTACTACAAACAACTTTATGCACATAAACCAGTAAGCCTGGAAGAAATGGACAAATTCCTAGACCCTTGCACCCTCTCAAGCCTAAACCAGGAAAAAGTCGAAACCCTGAATAGACCAATAACAAGGGCTGAAGTTGAGCCAGCAATTAATAGCTTACCAACCAAAAAAAGCCCAGGTCCAGATGGGTTCACAGCCAAATTCTACCAGAAGTACAAAGAGCAGCTGGTACCATTCCTTTTGAAACTATTCCAAACAATCCAAAAAGAGAGAATCCTTCCCAAATCATTTTATGAGACCAACATCATCCTGATATCAAAACCCAGCAGAGACTCAACAAAAAAAGAAAACTTCAGGCCAATATCCATGATAAACATAGATACAAAATATCTTCAATAAAATACTGGCAAACTGATTGCAACAGCACATCAAAAAGCTTATACATCACGATCAAGTAGGCTTCATCCTGGGATGCAAGGCTGGTTCAACATACACAAGTCTACAAACGTAATTCACCATGTAAACAGAACCAAGGATAAAAACCACATGATTATCTCAGTAGATTCAGAGAAGCCCTTCAACAAAATTCATCAGCACTTTATGCTAAAAACTCAATAAACTAGGTATCGATGGAATGTATCTCAAAATAATAAAAACTATTTACAACAGACCCACAGCCAATATCATACTGAATGGGCAAAAACTGGAAGCATTCCCTTTGAAATCCGGCACTAGAAAAGGATGCCCTCTCTCACCACTCCTCTTCAATATAGTATTGGAATTTGTAGCCAGAACAATCAGGAGAGAAAAAGAAATAAAGGAATTAGGAAAGGAGGAAGTCAAATTACCTCTATTTACAGATGACATGACTGTATATATAGAAGACCCCATCGTCTCAGCCCAAAATCTCCTTGAAACTGATAAGCAACTTCAGCAAAGTCTCAGGATACAAAATCCATGTGCAGAAATCACAGGCATTCCTAAACACCAATAACAGACTTAAAGAGAGCCAAATCAAGAACAAACTGCCATTCACAATTGCTACAAAGAGAATAAAATACCTAGGAATACAACTAACA
>CAUYLG010054561.1:0-12626 GCA_963573385.1 Cacajao melanocephalus | reverse complement strand
ACTGGCCCATACATCCTGTACCTGCAGCTGTGTCACTGCCCACCCCACATCCTGCTTGACAAACAACTTTACATAGAATCTTTGTTGTTAGGTCTCCCCTCCCCTAACCTGCTCTTTCTGCTTCTCTAACAATTTGCTTTCTGCTCCCTAACCCCGCAAAGGTATAAAAATGTTGACTGCCTTTTGTTCAGGGCTGAGAGGTTTGAGCAATAGCGGACTCTCGGACACCGGCATTCAATGGACTCTCAACAAACTCAGTGTGGTGTTTCTGTTTTAAACTCGCTTTGGGTACAACACAGCCACCCAAGTAGCTGGGATTACAGGCACGTGCCACCATGCCCAAGTACTTTTTTGTATTTTTAGTACAGACAGGGTTTCACTGTGTTAGCCAGGATGGTCTCGATCTCCTGACCTTGTGATCCACCCGCCTCAGCTTCCTAAAGTGCTGGGATTACAAGGGGGAGCCACCATGCCCAACCAAGACGTGTCTCTTTTTTTTCTCTCCTGAGGCCAAAGTAAAGTATGAGATGACAAACTGAAAGTTAAAGTAATGATGAAACGTTCTTGGCCTTTTTGGGAAAAGGGGCATTGATGCAGTTCTCTCCCTGACATTTCCTAATATATTACAATACTCCCAACTTCTCACTCCCTGGCCAGACCTGCTCCTCGCAAGGATTTAGATCCACCTGGTGCTCACCTGGTCGGGTACCTGGGACAATTCCTCTCTCTTCTGTCATCAATTTATCTTCTTGCTCCAATTGGGGGATCAGACTAGGTTTATCAACTTGGTTCCCTGTACTTGGAGAAAAGACACATGATGTAGGGGTCTGTGCAGCAGATAAGCTCCCCCATGAAACTGAAATCAGTACTTACGATGGTGAAGACGTGTGACTTCAGAAGCAGAGGAATCATTATGCCAAAATTGAATATATACAGTAACCCTCTTTCACAAAAATTTAAAAAAAAAAAAAATCACAAGCCTCCTCAGTTAATAGCTAGGGTGGTTGCAGGATAACTGGTCCCAGGAGCCCCAGTCCAGGTTTCAATACAGAATTTGCAAGCCCAAGATTTAACTACAGAGAATATACAGTCCATGTGGGAAGTAGAAAAGTTCCCTTTCTTGTTAAAGAGTAACTGTTCTAATAACTTTGTTAAGCCCTATCCTAGGTAGGTGTCAGACATGCCATACTTACAGGCACGTAGTACATTCTATGTCCTTGTACTTTAACCAAGATATCTGCGTTGTATGTGCTCACAGGCAGGTCCCAGCTCTCTTGCTTTAACCTAAGTTTTAAGTTGTTAGCCAATCGGGTTTTAGTTTAGATTGTGAGGTCTGGCTACAGCCAAAGGAGATCAGACATAGCAGTAAGGACAACCCCAAATGTGTAAAAAAATAAATCTGTGTGTTTTCCTTTGTTCATTGTACTCTCGTGGCATGATGGCTAGCATGGGTACCCTTTCCTGCAGTCCAGGAAGTAAAAACTGCGTTACCGAAGAATCCTTTGTCTCAATGCTAATTTTTCTTTGCAGCACCAAGCATCTATTTCCAACAGTCAGGGCAAGAAGTAAATCTTCATTTCATGGGAACAGCCTGAGACAGACAGCTCCATGAGGGTGGAGACCGTGTCTGTTGCATTCTTCACTGCACTCCCACATCCCAGCACAGACCTAGGAACACAGGTGCTTAAGAAGCACTTAAAAGAGGAGATGTCAGTGAAAGTAGTGGACTAGGGAACTCCAAAACTCCATCCCTTCACAGAAACTGTAAGTAAATGGGGCAAAAACAGAATCAACTTCATTGGAATTCTGGAATGTTATCAAAAGTTTACAGCCACAGGAGAATGCCTAATCAAGACAAACAGCTGAATCTGGGTAAGAGGGATTTGTGACATGTTAACTGACTCTAGCCGCATACTCTATTCCCCATTTTGCCTTGGAGACAACTGTATTTCTAGTACAAAAGGTAACAGAATGCACCTTATTCTCAAAAACTGTGGTTGGTTGTTTTGACTGTCTGGGGGCTCCGTGATGTGCTGGGTCAAAGAGCTTCCCTTTATTTGTATAACTCTAAACTCTCACAGGTCTGAAGAGGCTATACCTGTGGAAGTTAGAGGGTGGAGAGGGAAGTGTGTCCCAACACGTCTAAAGGCAAATATATTTAGCCACTGCTGAATGGGGCAAGAGAAAACTGTGAAGCAAACGAAAGACTAAACCAAAAAACCTGGGAGAAGCGGGGAACAAGATGTGCTGGGGAGCAGAGCATCTTTCCACACATTCCTCACCCCCACCAACAAGACAGAGTCCTGCTCTGTTGCCCAGGCTGGAGTGCAGTCTCGTGATCTTGGCTCACTGCACCCTCCACCTCCTGGGTTCAAGCAATTCTCCTGCCTCAGCCTCCAGAGTAGCTAGGATTACAGGCATGCGCCACCATGCTCGGCTGATTTTTTTTGTATTTTTAGTAAAGATAGGGTTTCACCATCTTGGCTAGGTTGGTCTCAAACTCCTGAGTCAGGTGATTCATCCACCTCGGCCTCCCAAAGTGCTGGGATTACAGACGTGAACCACCGTGCCCGGCCTCCACACATTCCTAGATGAACACATACTCAGAAAAGATCTGAGAAGGCACCAAGCCCTCACTTTTGACTGACCTTCAGGCTCTGCATAAGCAGGAATTGAAGGCTAAGGCAGAGTTGTAAAGTGCTTTAGCTGAGTGTTGAAGGCATGCTCCAACATAATTCAGATCCGTCGGCAAAGACTAGTTATCTTTAGGGTTCCAGGTATTTAAGAAAATCTCTGACAAATTAGTCACAAGCTGAACATTAAGCTAACAGAACAGACTTCAGTAGCCACACATGACAAATATGGACATGACAAAATTAGTGCAGAAATGTCACGAAACAAAGAAACAATACCGACTACAACAAACCTTGGGGACGGGGGAAAATCAGATTTACAGAACTGCCATATTGTCATATTCTGAAAGTAGTTTTCAGCAAATAAATTATGAGGCACATAAAGAAACAAAAATGAAACTGCATTATAGGAAAAAAGAAATGAACAGAAATTGTCCCTAAGGAAACCCAGTCATTGGACTTAATAGACAGTAACTTCATATCAACTATTTCAAATGTGCTCAAACAGTTAATGGAAATTGTGTACAAAGAACTAATGGAACCACGAGAATGAATTCTCACCAAACAGAGAAAATCCTACAGAGATGGAAATTATAAAAAGGAGCCAAACAGGAATTTTAAAATTGAAAAATATATTATCTGAAATGAAAAATTTACAAGAAGGGGTTTATCAGAAGACTTGATCAGGAGGAAGACACAATCAGTGTGAATTTGATGACAGGTCAATAGACTGCCTGATCTGTAGAGCAGAAATTAAAAAGGGAAAAAAAATGAACAGAGCCTAAGAGACCCAGAAGACATCATCAAACATCCAAATACACATAATGGGAGTTGCCATTGGAGAGGAGGCAGAGAAAGAAGCAGAAGGAATATAGGAAAAATAGATCAATCATGGTGGCTCAGGCCTGTATTACAGCACTTTGGAAGGCCGAGGTGGGAAGATCACCTGAGGTCAGGAGTTTGAGACCAGCCTAGCCAACATGGTGAAACCCTGTCTCTACTGAAAATACAAAAATCAGCCAAGTGTGGTGGTGTGCGTTTGTAATCCCACCTATTCAGGAGGTGGAGGCAAGGAGAACTGCTTGAACCCAGGAGGTGGAGGTTGCAATGAGCTGAGATCATGCCAGTGTACTCCAGCCTGGGCAACAGAGCAAGTCTCCGGGGGGGAAAAAAAAGAAAGAAAAAGGAACATACAGAAAAATAACAGCCAAACATTCCCAAATTTGATGAAAATTACAAGCCTATACACCCAAGCAGCTCAATGATCTCCAAATAGGATACACTCAAAAAACTCATACTGAGATGCCTTAAACTGTCAAAAACCAAAGACAAAGAGAATATCCTGAAAAATAGCAAGAGAGAAATAAGTCATCATGTATAAGATTAACAGCTGATTTCTCATCAAAAACCATGGAGGCCACAAGCCAGTGGGATGATGACATACTCCAAGTACTGAAAGATAGCAACCAAGAATTCTTTTTTTTTTTTTTTTTTTTTAACGACAGGGTCTCACTCTGTTGCCCAGGCTGGAGTGCAGGCAACCAAGAATTCTATCTCTTGCAAAACTATCATTCAAGACAGTAAAAAAGGCTATCCACTGAATGGGAGGAGGTATTTGAAAATGATAAATAATATTTGATAGGGGTCTAGTATTGAGAACATATAAAGAACTCTTACAACTCAGTAACAAAAAGGCAAACAATGTCCCCCAAATGGAAAAAGGACTTGAATGAACATTTCTCCAAAACAGATGTGTAAATGGCCAACAGGCACAAGGAAAGATGGCCAATCTCATCTTTTTTTTAGGGAAATAGAAATAAAAACCACAGCCAGGTGTGGTGGCTCATGCCTGTAATCTCAGCATTTTGGGAGGCCAAGGTGGTAGGATCACCTGAGGTCAGGAGTTTGAGACCAGCCTGGACAACATGGTGAAACCTGTCTCTACTAAAAATACAAATATTAGCCTGGTGTAGTGGTGCATGCCTGTAATCCTAGCTACTTGGGAGGCTGAGGCGGGAGAAGCACTTGAACCAGGAAGGCGGAGATTGCAGTGAGCCAAGACTGCACCACTGCTTTCCAGCCTGGAAGACAGAGTCAGACTCCATCTCAAAAAAAAAAAAAAAAAAAAAGGAAATAAAAACCACAATGAGATGACACCCACAAGAATGGCTAGAATTTTTTTTTTTAATGGAAGAGAGAAATGTTGTTAAAGATGCAGAGAAACTGTAATACATTGCTGGTCTCATACATTGCTGGTAGAATGTAAAATGGTACAGTAGGTGTGGAAAAGTGTGGAGGCTCCTCAACACATCAAACATAGAATTACCATAGAATATTCCACTCTTAGTTATATAGCCAAGAGAAAACCAGTGTTCAAGCAACATCTTGTATATGAATGTTCACAGCACACTACCCACAAGAGCCAAAAGGTGAGAACAGGCCAAATTTCCATCAGTTGATGAACTGACACATAAAAAGTGGTATATTCACATAATGGAATAATATTCAACCATAAAATAATGAAGTTCTGATATGTGCTACAACATGGTTATACTTTGAGAACATCAGCCGGGCGTGGTGGCTCACGCCTGTAATCCCAGCACTTTGGGAGGCCAAGGTGAGTGGCCAGGAGTTGAAGACCATCAGCCTGGCCAACATGGTGAAACCCCACCTCTATTAAAAATACAAAAATTTGCCTGGTATGGTGACGCGTGCCTGTAGTCCCAGCTATTCAGTAGGCTGAGGCAGGAGAACAGACTGAACCTGGGAGGTGGAGGCTGCAGTGAGCCAAGATCCCATCACTGCACTCCAGCCTGGGGCAACAGAGTAAAACTCTGTCTCAAAAAAAAAAAAAAAGAAAAGAAAACATTATGCTAAGTAAAAAGTGAGACACAAAAGATCACATTTTGTATGATCCCATTTATATAAAATGTCAAGAATAGAGCCAGGCATGGTGGCTCACATCTGTAATCCCAGCACTTTGGGAAGCTAAGGCAGGAGGATTGCCTGAGCCCAGAAGTTCAAGACCAGCCTGGGCAACATAGCAAGGCACTGTTGCTACAAAAAAAAAAAAAAAAAATCACACAAATTAGCTGGGTTTGGTGGTACACACTTGTGGTCCCAGCTACCCAGCGTCATGCCACTGCACTATAGCCCGGGTGATGGAGGGAGACACTGTCTAAAAATCACCCCCACAAAAAGGAGACACACCCATAGAGACAGAATGGTTGCCAAGGTTTTTCAGGAGGGAGGAATGGGGAGTGACCACTTAATGACTATCGGGCTTACGTCTGGTGTGACAACCATGCTCTGTAATTAGTGGTGGTAGTTGTACTACATTGTGAACATATGAAAAGCCACTGAATTGGACACTTAAAAAAAATAGTTTAAATGGTGACTTTTCTGTCCTGTGAATGTTACCTCAATTTTAAAAAAGGAAAAATAAGGCTTACTTCCTGAGTCATTAAATAAATGCAGGAATGGCATCAGGCTTACCCAGTGAGGAGGACAGGTTCCAGAAATTCTCCAGCATCACGTTCCTGTATAGTGTCCTTTGGGCAGGGTCCAGCAACGCCCACTCCTCCTGGGTGAACTCCACGGCCACATCCTCGAAGGTCACCAACCCCTAAAGCATTGCAAACATCACAGTTTAGCCGAGGACCACCCTCACCAACGTGCACAAGAAGAGGGCCCAGGAAAACAGAGCCAGGGCTGGGGAAACCTGAGCACAAGATGTGGGGCAGGGTTCTGAGCTCCTCTCCCTGGCTTCCAGGCTCAGCCCTCAATGCTTGACTCCTTAGGCCACTCCTGAGGTTTAATGCACAGTACCCCAGAGCAACTGTCTTTTCTCTCTCAGACCGGGGGCTCCTGTGATCTTATTCTCTCAATCTTCAGGGGAGCATGGGCCCAGGACATGGCAGAAATCAGAGGAATACTTGGTAAGTGAATGAACGATTTCCCTATGGCTTTTATAAATTGCTTGGGCTTAGAACATCGTCACACCTTTACTTGGCTTTCCCTTAAAACTCTCAGGAGTACATGATGTACTTAGGGACCCTGGAGAAAGCTCTGAACCTGCAGTAACCGTCCACACACACTGACATTTTCTGGGTAGCCCTCACCCTCCATCAGATGCCTGGAAATCCTGGGATGCCTGAGGATCGAGTTTGGCTGTGAGGCTCCAGGCTGCTGGGAGGTATGAAGTCCAACCTTCTGGATAAAGGAATAATGATTTGGGAAAAGGAGCATCCAACTCACCTGTAGCCAGCTTGTCAAGAGCTCATTAACTAGCCCTCCGCCTTCTGTGTGTCCTTTTTGCTGAGAGGCTGGGAACCAGGAAGACGCAGCTGGAGGAGGAGAAATGAGTCCCAGGGATTCAGGCTTGTCTAACACCCACAGATTTGCCTGTGATTGACCATATCCCCCTCCTATACCCACACAGCGCCCACCTACACCCCATGCAAACACCTACCCACAGCTCTCCTAAGACACCCAAACACAGCCCTGTCTCATCAACAAAAGGTCACAGGGATCAAGGTCTGACTGCACCTGGAGAAGAGATTATTCCCACTTCACAGATGAGGAAACAGGTTCCAAGGGCATCACTGTGTTTTTATCAGGTTCACAGAAAGAAATAAAGGGAGAATTCAAAAGCTCCAGCATGTTTACACAGGTCACATCCACAGACACCCAAACACCCAAGTCCCAAATCCCAACAGCTGCCTGATAGGACACGGAGGACCTCTGGGCCCCTGGGGCTCCACTCCTGCCTCACGTGCTCTGCCCAGCCCCATCCCGTCCCCAGCTGTGAGTCAGAGCCTTTCAAGCCTGAGAAATGCCAAGACCCCATGACTCACCACTGGTGGTGGGTAGGACAAGGGCCGCCATCCTGTGACTCCGACAGCACGGGCAGCTGGGAGGCAGGATGCGCCTCCCTTCTTCCCACAGCACTCTCAGGACAGTGCTCTGGAAGAAATGGGACACTCCAAGTCCCCACACCCTCCTCCCTCTTGGCCTGCTGGGGACAGGCCCTCCTCAGCTCATTCTTCCCGTCCTTCTTCAAATACAAGTTCTGGCTTCCACACTGAGCCTTTATTTTGCTGAACAGATGAATTTAGGGCCACCTAATGGCAAAACTTGCCTTCCTCTGTCCCTAACACAATGACCAATCTGTCCCTGGCTCCACACCCCTTGAGAACCTAGGCTTCGTCTCATAGCACATTCCGCTTGTCCAAGTGCGGTCAGTAATGTGTCCCCTGCCACGCCCTCCTTCCCTGGGGACTCCAGTACCTGCCTCCATCACTCCTCCCACCTACAATCCCAGGTCCCGCATGACGTCAGAGGACCCCAGAGTCTCAGGGGTTCCTCAGCTCTGCGGCCCTCTGCCCTCACACCCCCTTGGCCACACATTTCCATAGGTACCCTCAGGCTCGATCATCGCCGGGCACTGTCCCATCATCTAGAACAATGCTCAGAAACTCCCCTCTCTGAACCCAACCTCCCTCCTCAACTTCCACTGTGTTCACTCATTTTTCTCTCACTGTGTGTCCTGTGACCACAAGCAGGCCTTGACCACCCCCTCTCCTGCCCATCCACTGCCTCAGTTACCCCATCTCCTGCCCATCCACTGCCTCAGCCACCCCCTCTCCTGCCCATCCACTGCCTCAGCCACCCCCTCTCCTGCCCATCCCCTGCCTCTGTCACACCCTCTCCTGCCCATCCCCTGCCTCCATCACACCCTCTCCTGCCTGAGCCCTGCCTCCATCACCCCCTCTCCTGCCTGTGCCCTGCCTCGGCCACCCCGCCTCCTACCTGTGCCCTGCCTCAGTCACCCCCCCTCCTGATTTTCTGCTCACCCAGCTTGAATGTCGCTGCCCCTCATTTCAGTTGATTTCCTCCTCCCCACCCTCCACCATCATGCCAGCCCAGCAGAACTCCAGCCATTTTCTATCAGAGACTGTCTAGATTCCTAAAACTTCTAAGAATCGACCTGAAAGATACACAAATAGTAAAAGATGTGTAAGATTGCTCACTGTGACATTACTTACAATGCAGCCATTAAAAAAAAAAGAGATCTCATGAGATCTGATTTTAAAAAAAAATTTAAAAAAAGAGAGGCCTGGGAGTGGTGGATCACACCTGTAATCCCAGCACTTTGGGAGGCTGAGGCAGGTGGATCACCTGAGGTCAGGAGTTCAAAAACCAACCTGGCCAACATGGTGAAACACTGTCTCCACTAAAAATACAAAAAATTAGCTGGGCGTGGTGGCACATGCCTGTAATCCCAGCTACTCAGGAGGCTGAGGCAGGAGAATTGCTTGAACCTGGGAGGCAGAGGTTGCCGTGAGCTGAGATAGCACTATCCAGCCTGGGCAACAAGAGTGAAATTCCATCTCAAAAAAATAGAGACGATCGCTAATTATCAATAGAGGTTATTATCCCCAGCAAATTAAAGGGGGAAAAAATAAGGCACCAAACAGTATATGTGGAATGTTTTCTTTTTTATGACAAAAGCGCTCCGTGTGTGTGTGTGCATACACACTGATGAAAGCAGTGTGTGCGCGTGTGTGTGTATACGCACAAATATGAAAACAGCCAAGGCTGGGGGCGGGGAGTGCGAGGCGGGGTGGCATCTGGATTAAGGGATTTGTAAGACTGAATGTGGGCCAGGTAGACAAAACAGAGCTGCAGGGGGTGGGTGGTGCTGGCTGTTCATGGAAGGCAGGGCCACTCAGTCTCTCTCCAAATTTGTACTGAGATGCAGCATTCAGGCCCTGGCTTCCTTCTAGATCTCCTGCCCAGGGAATTTATACTGGATGATCCCCATACCCCCTATCTCCAGGGAGGAAAGGACTGGGAGAGAACTGAATAGACAGCCATTCCCCACAGGCCAGGTGTTCACTGGTACTTGGAGCCAAGGAGAGATCCGTGGCTCTTTCCCCATTCCCGCCTGCAGCCTCTCAGCCTCCACCCTCCAATGAACACAGCTGCCAAGTGTCTCTGCTATCTGGTCCCTGTGGCTGGCAGAACAGCACCCCCAAAATTCACATATACATGTGAAAAGTTGATATATTTGTATTCATCTGTAAAAGTCTGAAATTTTCAGTATTATGACATTCAAGAAAATCTGTATCATGGCCAGGCTCGGTGGCTCACGCCTGTAATCCCAACACTTTGGGAGGCAGAGGTAGGCGGATCACCTGAGGTCAGGTGTTCAAGACCAGCCTGGCCAGCATGGCAAAACCCTGTCTCTACTAAAAATACAAAAGTTAACTGGGTGTGGTGGTGTGCACCTGTAATCCCAGCTACTTGGGAGGCTGAGGCAGGAGAATTGCTTGAACCTGAGAGGCGGAGGTTGCAATGAGCTGAGATAGCACCACTGCACTCCAGCCTGGGCAACAGTGAGACTCTTAAAAAAAAAAAAAAAAAAAAAAAAAAGACGCTCACTCTTAGTAATTCCTTGTTTGCAACCTGAGCACAGGAAAAACTCATTCGCAGTTTTTCTTCACAGTGTCTTGTAATCTGCAAGTTCTACACGGTAGTCACCTGATCTTACAGAAATCTACGCATCAGTGACGACAGGTGAATCCTGAGGCTAGTTTCAACACAAATCTGAGCTTGAATGATACTTTTCTTGTCTGAAAAAAAGCGGGGGGTACAAAAATCGCTTACGAGGCCTTTTGTAAGGAGTAGTATGTACGTATAGTAAAATGTATTTATTGAGAGTAATACAGTTGTTGCACAGAAAGGCCACCCCATTCACTTAAAAAAACTGATTTAAAGAATAATAAGAACCCAGGCTATCGGCTGTGCCTGAATTCACCTGATTCCTCTCCAGCCATCTGCTCCCTAAAATGAAACAAGGAGCTTTAAGCTGTGTGCATTTGACTTGCTTAACTCACGTGGCTGGAGATTTTATGGTGACTCCAGACGCTTTAAATTCGTCACTATAGCCTTATAAGTGACTCAGCTGAATTATAAATAATTTCTACAGTGTATTCAGAACTGCAGAGACCTTAATGCTCTCCAGCAGGGTTTCCCAACCTGGGCACTACCGACATTTGGGGCTAGAAGAGTCTCTGCAGGCGGCAGCTGCTTTCACGCGCTACAGGGTGCTGCGCTGCTAGCATTCCTGGCCTCCACCCTCCAGATTACAGCAGCACAGTCCCTCCTACCCTACTGTGACCTCCAGAAATGTCTCCAACTAGAGCCAAAAGTCCCATGGGGCGCAGAATCTCCCTGAGTGAGGGCGACAGGCGCGCGGGGGCCACGACCCCGGAAGAAACAGCAGCTTCGGACTGGCCTGGGCGCACAGCCCGAGGTCTCAGGGGCGGAAACCCGGCTCCTGGGAGGGACGCGGGGCCCGCGGCTGGGCCCCCTCTCTGGACTTGGACCCGAACCCCCACCTGCCGATCACCAAACCCAGCACCTCCAGGCGAACCAAAAACGCCGACTTGCGGAGACCAAGAAGACTCTCTCGCACCCGCGGCGACCCAGGCTCTTCTCACAACACACTCCTGCGCTTCCGTTTCCGGTCTCGGGCTGGCCGAGCTGCACCTCCGCTTCCGGCCCCAGCTGGTCCCGCCCTAAAATACTGCACCTTTCGTGTTTACCTGATTCTCCTGCCTCAGCCTGCCAAGTAGCTAGGATTACAGGCTCCCGCCACAACGCCCTCCTTAATTTTGTGTTTTTAGTAGAGAGGGGGTTTCACCATGTTTGTCAGGCTGGTCTCAAATTCCTGACCTCAGGTGATCCACCCACCTCGGCCTCCCAAAGTGCTAGGATTACAGGCGTGAGCCACTGTGCCCGGCCTAATTTTGTATTTTTAGTAGAGACGGGGTTTCTCCATGTTGATCGGGCTGGTCTCGAACTCTCGACCTCAGGTGATCCGGCCGCCTCAGCCTCCCAAAGTGCTGGGATTACAGGCCTACACCTGATTTCTGGATGCCCCTGAGAATGTCGTATTCTAGAATGGGGCAGTTCACTGCATTGTGGAACTCCTGGCCTCCTGTAATTCTGACATTTCCTGTGAGGCACACAGCTGTGAACTGTCAGCAGACAATATTCCCAACAGCTGGGGGATGGAAGCATTGGCCATGGACAGGACTCCCGGTTGAGGCTCACAGCATCCACTGCTCCTTCTCTTTTATCCCCATCGTGGCTATTGTTAATAATCTCGACTGGGCAAGGTGGCTCACGTGTGTAATCTCATGACTTTGGGAGTGTATTATATATAATTTATTTAATTTTTCACTTAAGCAATTCACTTAATTAAGCACTTTGGGAGTGTACATTATATATAAAAATATATACATTATAAATAAAATATATAATATACATTATAAATATATAATTATATAATAAAATTGTATGATATAAGATGTGTTATATGTATTGTGGGTAACCCCCCATATAGGCACCGAGGAATGAGAGCTAAGCAGAACTCTGGCACAGTTAGGGCTTGAGGAATATCTCACTTTATAGTGTTACTACTCAGCTATTTCCTTTTATATAATCCTTTATGTATTCATATATTAGTTTATAGAATTAGGGCTTGAAGAATCCCTTTATATAATCCTCTATATATAATCATATAATAGTTGATAGTATGAGTGCCGAAAGAATATTTCCCTACATATATACCTATAATTATATCTTAGTTCATAATCGGAGGAATGCCTAGAGTGGACACAGTACAGAGCATGAATTAAAGAATAAGCAGCTTATAATTGGAGGAATGCCTAGAGCAAACACAGTGCAGAGCATGATTTAAGGGAAACAGTTATACTAGGACAAGAATCCATGGCCCAGGCGGCAGCATTCAGTATCGTAAAGATACCCACTGTATAGCAGGCTTGGGGCAAGAGCCACTCCTCCTGATAAAGGAGTTGTAGGACCTTGCTCCAGTTCTTGTGGAAGGCTGCCCTCAGACAGGCAATCCACCTAGGTGACTGTGAACTTTATCAGCTTTTGCTACTGTGCTGCTTGAAAAGC
>CAUYLG010054560.1:0-16048 GCA_963573385.1 Cacajao melanocephalus | reverse complement strand
CTTAACACTTATTAGAGAGACTCAATTGTTGGGGGGGAAATAGGGGAGGGACGGGGGAGGTGGGGAGGTGGGGAGAGATAGCATGGGAAGAAATGCCTGATATAGGTGAAGGGGAGGAAAGCAGCAAATCACACTGCCACTGGTGTACCTATGCAACAATCTTGCATGTTCTTCACATGTACCCCAAAACCTAAAATACAATAAAAATTAAAAAAAAAAGAAAAATCCTATAATTAGATCTCTTGACAAAAAAACTGACACAACTCAACACCCAATTTTGCTCAAACTTTTAGCAAAGCAGACATATAGTTGAGCTTATTCAAATTGAAAAAACAACTCACAAAAAATTTCTACAGCTAATATTGTGGTTAATGATGAAAAAATACATTTTCTCCTAAGGAAGGAACAAGGTAAGTGTCATCTGTCACCACTACTATTCAGCATCATACTGAAATTCCTGGCTAGCAGAATAAGAGGAGAGAAAGAAAAGATACACGAGATAGATACCTTGAAAGAAAACATAGACAAGAAAGATACACAAACTGAAAAGAAAAAGTATAACTGTCATTATTTGTGGATGACATGATTGTTTTGCATGGAAAACCACCAGAAGTCTATAAAAACAAAACAGAAGAACTCAACAACCAAAAAGCCCTTTTGGTACTAATAAATGAGTATAGTAAGATCAAAGGATACAAGGCCAACATAAAAAGAGTCAATTACTTTCCTATTGACTCTATATTTGTGGTTTTCACATCCACAGATTCAACCATCTGTGGATCTAAAATATTTGAGAAAAAAATCAAAAAGCAAATATCAACAAAGACTAATACAAACAAAATACAATATCACAACTATTTATATTGCATGCAATTATATTAGGTATTATAATTTCCCTGATAATTTTAAATATAGAGGACAATAGATGTAGATTATGTGCAAACACTATACAATTTTATACAATGGATTTGAGCATCTACAGATTTTAATATCTGTGAGGGTCCTGGAATCTCTGCAGATACTGAGGGATAACTGTACCACAAGTGAACAATTGGAATTTGAAATTAAAAAAAAGAAACATATTAAAAATGAAATAATTAGCCATAAGTCTAACATGATATGTACAGGAGAACCTGTATGGAGAAAGTTACAGAATCTTGAGAAGGAAGTCGAAAATCTAAATAAATGATTCTCCATTTTCATGAATTTGAATGCACGATATTGTTAAGAAGTCATTGCTTCTCAACCTGACTTACAAATCCAATGCAATATAAATGAAAATCTCCACAAGCGATTTTGTAGATCTTGACAAACTAAGTCTAAAATTTACACAGAAAGACAAAATACCTCTTTGAAGGAGATGAACATAATTGGAGAACTCACATTACATAATTTCAAGATTTACCATAAAGGTACAGAAATAAAGACAGTATGGTATTGGTGAAAGAATAGATTTAAAAAATCAGTGGATCAGATTAGAAACTCATAAATAGATCCACAACCATATAGTCAACTGAATCGTTTAGTATGGCATGACGGCAATCCAACGGGGGAAAGGTAGTCTTTTTGACAAGTGGTACTGCAACGAAATGATGTCATATAAGTTTGGATTGCCAAACCCAAGACACTTGACACTAAAAAAGTGAGATTAACAAAAGTGCATTAGTCACATATACTGACAGCTGACAACAAAGGACATTAAATCTCATAAGACCATAAAGGGCTGAACTTCAAAACAGTTAGCAAGCTGGGGATGTGGGAGGAAGGCCTTGTAGCAACAAGAGTGTGGGATGGCCACGGGTTGTCTCTGGATAATGTGATTGGTTGCTTGAATAATTCCACAGGCAAGCAAGAAACTGAAGCTCACTACTCAGGGATAAGCAGGCACTGTGCCTGGTCCCTGCGATAAAGAGGAATTTTTTTTTTCCCATCTAAGGAACAATATCAACATGAGCCGAGTGGCAGAGAGGACTTGCAGTTAGACTATTCAAACTCTCACAGTTTTGCCAGACGTAAAGGTAGTGCATAATATTAAATCCTAATTTCAGACTCCCACCACAATATGCAAAATAAATGATTCTAGATGCAAATCTTATACCTTATATGAAATTAACTCAAAATGCATCATAAAACTAATTACAAAATGCAAAACTATAAAACTCATAGAAAAAAGTAGAAGAAAAATCTAGGTGACTTTGGTTTGATAACCTTTTAGACATAACATTTAAAGCACAATCTGTGTAAGAACAAATTGATGTTGAAATTTATTAAAATTTAAAAATGTTGTTCTGCAAAATGTACAGATATAAAAAGAAACATACAAACCACAGACTGGGAGAAAATATTTGCAAAACCCATATGTAATAAAGAATTTAAAACCAACATATACCATAAACTCTTAGAAGTCAAAAATGAAAAAAAAAAATGACCTCATTTATAAATTTCCTGAAGATCTGAACATACACATTAGTTAAGAAGATAAAAAAATTTGAAAAAAGCACATGAAAAAGAATCTCAATATCATTTGTCATTAAGAAAATGCAGGCTAAAACAATAAAGAATTATCACTACATACTTAATATAATGTCTAAAATTTTTTAAAACACTGATAGTACCAATTGCTGGATATGATGAGGAATAACAGAAACTGTCATACATTGCTGGTTGGAATGCAAAATAGTAACTACACTGGAAAATGAATGATTCTAGATATAAATCTTATATGAAATTAACTGAAAATACATCATAAAACTAATTGTAAAATGCAAAACTGTGAAGCTCTGACAGATTCTTACAATACTAAACATAGTTTCATTATTAGTTTACTATGGTTTGTAAAACAAATGATTACATATTTAATAACTTAAAAACATAAATTTATCATTTTACAGCTCTGGAGGACAGAAATACAAAGTAGATTTCTGTGGGCTAAAGTCAACATGTTGGCAGGCCTGCACTCCCTCTGGAATCTAGGGGAAAATCAATTTCCTTGCCTTTTCAAGTTTCTAAAACAACATTCCTGTATTCCTTGGCTCTTGACTCTTTCCCTCCCTTCATCTTGACTCTTCCTTCATCTTGACTCCTTCATCTTCAAAGCCAGCAGTGTGCATGTTCAAACCTCTCAATGCTTTGGTCACAACATCTACACTATAGTCAATTCTGCCTCTATCTTCCCTTTGTAAGGACACTTGTGATTACATTTAAAGACCACCCAGATAATTCAAGATAATCTCTCCATTTCAAGATTCGTAACTTTATCACATCTGAAAAATCCATTTTTTCACATAAGGTAACATTTACCAATTCCAGGGATTAGGACCCAAATATCTCTCTGGGCCTGTTCAGCCTACCACAGTATACAATTCAGTAATTGTGCACCTACGTGTTTACCCGATTGATTTGAAAACTAAGTCCACGTAACAACCTGCAGGTGAATATTTACAGCAGCTATATTCATAATCTCCAAAAACTGGAAATAGCCAATATTCAATAAGAAAGTAGATAAACAAATGGTGGTATGTTTATAAAATATAATACTTTTCATCAATAAAAGGAATGAGCTACCAAGTCATAAAAAAGTTGATAAATCTAAATTCATATTTCTACATAACAGAAGTCAGCTTTAAAAAGCTGCATACTACATGATTCCATTTATTGGTATAATGGAAAATACAAAACTACAGAGAAGTTAAAGTGATCTGTCATTGTCATAGTTTCAGAAGGAACAGTATTCAATAGGAGATTAACAGGAAATTTTTATTAGGGTAGTAAAACTATTTTGTATAACACTGTAATGATACATATACAATACTAAACAGTTTTTAAACCCTGTATCATTTTGCAGCTGAAAGTGTGAACATTTGTGTATGCAAATTTTTTAATATCAGGTGGTTGGCACATTTCAGAAAGGAATACAGAAGGTGACAACATAATTCTATTACAGTAATAGAAATAAATGCCTATTGCTGAAGGGAATGTGAGAAAAGCAACTAATCTAAGTAACTTTAGAAATATGTAGAATCTTTAAAGACAAATAGAACTGTATAAGAGTAATACAATTGCTAATGTAGTTTTATATGGGGTATGGTTAAACAATTCTGCAACTACTATACATGTATACTAAAATTGAAAAATTAAGTTAATGTAATGCAGATGGTGGGAGCCAAGTTTCTCACTGTTGGAATGGGAGATTACAGATAAGCAGATGAAGAAGTCTAGAGTAATCAATGTAGTAATGAATCAGAGTGGAGCTGGATACATCAGTGTGAACAAATGTTCATTTTTATATAGACAGAGATGTTAAAAAAGATGTTTACTGATATATGTATGTATATGAGTTGGAGACACATGCATATATTGCCTTGCTCTCTCAGCTGAGGAAGCCTAGAAGCAATGACACACCAAGAACAATGAGCACACTGAGTGCTCAAATTTTGGTTTCTAATATCATTCTTCAATTAAAAAAATAAAATTAATCCTTGGATAAATGACTGATTCTAGGACTGGGTCAGGAAATATACATTTGAGTCTGTACTTTTCAGAAAGTAAGGAAGTAATATAACAAATCACAAAGATAGGAGTATGTCAAAGGGTCATAGAAGCCAACAGAAAGCGCTTCCAATGGCCAAAGCTAAAACAAGTTGAGAAAAAAATAAACAAGGTAGTATTAGAGTATAACTGAAAGCTTAGCATAAATGTACCTGAGTTCATACTGACATACATAAATAATTGAATTAATAAATAAAAAGGAGTGTAGACAAATCTCCCAAGCATAATTTCAAAGGATTTATGGAAGTACTATGCATTCAGGTAGTGGGGAATAACTTCCCACTCCTCATGTGCAGAATGTGCATAGTGACTTCTTTCCAAAGAGTATGGTATTGAAAAGGGGAAAAAGAATAACAGCACAACCTTTCCATAGCCAGGTGATCAAGATGAACTTCAACAGTGATAAGTCACACTGATAGTGTTTACCCTTGATATGAGGTGATAAAAATTGAACTTTATATCTGTGGTCGTCCTCCTAAAGACTCATAATTCCAACTTATTCATGAGAAAACATGAGACAAATGCCAGTTGACCAGTCCATAATCTATATTCTAAAAGTTCTCACTGTCATCAAAAACAAGGAAAGTCTGAGAACCTAAAATCCAAGAAGAGCCAAGGTGACTTGGTGACTACATGTAATGTGTTATCCTGCAGAAGATCCTGTGATAGTAAAGTAAAAACAAAGAATTTTGAATAAACGTGGACTTTAGTCATAAAAATTTAGCATACAAATATTAATAACAGGGGAAATGGGTCTAGGATACATGGGAACTCTAATTTACCTTATAATTTTATGGAAATAAAAATCCTTTATGTAGTAGTTTATATAGTAAGTTTTTTTTAAGTAGCCCTATTTTTTAATTTTCTGAACATCACAGGTAACTCTGGGCTATGCCTGTTAAATCTGGGATAATTATTTTCCCTGAAAATAGCATGTTGGAATCCATCTTTCTACAATTTCTCAGTTGGATCTCCCAGCTGCTGTGAACTTTATCTCTGCGATGAATAACTGCATTCAGCAATCTTTCCTTTCTATGGAAGATCAAACCAGCCCCAGAATCTAATTAAAAGTCTCCATACAAGGGACTCAGCAGGAATTGAGGCAAGGAGTATTTCATCATTCTCTGTCCAGAGTGACCATACAGGGAATAATATATTATCCTTGAAAATAAAAGCTTACTTCTGCAGTTGGCTTTTAAAATACAGGCTGCTGTACATTATGCATGTATCAAGAGATTTTATTAAAGGTTGTGATTTTGTTTTCTAGTAAATACATAAAAACATTAAGCATACATTCTTTTTGAATAAAACTAAGTGAAAATATTCATCTACTCTTTAATCATAATTATATATTGAAGAATAAACAAAGGAAAATATGTTTGCCCAATTATCCATATGCAGTTTTACAATTAAAGAATTAAACTGTGCTAAAAAATTCAACTTTGGAATGACAGAAATGTTACATTAAATAAAGGAAATGAACTGAATGGAATTATGATTTGGTTCAGGTACTAGCAGAAACTACTGGTTCTACTCCATTAGCTTCAGAACATGGTAATATATTTGTATGGAAACTAACGCCCACAATTGTTCCCAAAATTATAACAATAATTGATTTGGCTTTGGGTATTAGCATAATAGAACAATAAATATCCTGAAAATTTAATTCTACATACATCTAGAAATGCTAGAGAACTATTTAATAAATATTACATTAAATGCAGAACTTAGCTTGCACAAAAAAATGTGATAGCAAAATCCTCAGAGTCTAGGAGAAGGAAGATGAAACAGACCAATAAACACCAGAGCTAATGCAGCAAGTACCCTAGAGAAGGGATAAACTAGTGAGATCACCAGTCTTTGCAACCCAATAACTGAGATTTAGAACCTTCTTGGAGATAGTAGACTTCATATTGGAAGAGCATTAGATAGGGAATTGAAACTAAGACAATTATCTAAACATATCTGTATCTTTAGTAAATTATTGAATTTACAATAATTAGCTCACAGCATAAGGAGATTACAAAAACAAACAAACAAAACCAAACTCACAAACTTAGCTCATTTCACCTGAGCTCAGGGTAGGTAATAAGAGAAATGCTCCTTAAAATACATAATATAAGCTGATTTACACTTGAAATTACATTTGGATTTACTACTGGCTGGTACTGTGATGGTTAATTTTATGTGTCAACTTGACTGGGTGCAGGGCACCTAGATATTTGGTCAAACATTACTGTGTGTTTCTGTGAGGGTAATTTTGGGTGAGATTA
This sequence comes from Cacajao melanocephalus, assembly GCA_963573385.1. Lineage (NCBI taxonomy): Eukaryota > Metazoa > Chordata > Mammalia > Primates > Pitheciidae > Cacajao > Cacajao melanocephalus. The sequence goes on along the minus strand of CAUYLG010054560.1, from coordinate 9,227 downwards.
ACATTTATATCAGAAGACTGAGTAAAAAAGACTGCCCTTCATAGTATGAGTGAGCTTTGCTCAATCAGTTTAAGACCTGAATAGAACAAAAGGCTGACCTTTTTCTAAGTAAGACAGAATTCTCCTGCATGATCACCTTTGATACATTGGCTCTTCCTGCCTGACAGTCTTCAAATTGGGTCATGAGCATTTCCCAATTCTACAGCACCTTCCAGCCTTTGGACTCAAACTGGGACATCAATTTTGCAGATTTTGGACTTGCCAGTCTCTGTGACCTGATATGGTTTGAGTCTGTGTCCCCACCCAAATCTCATATTGAATTGTAATTCTTAATGGTGGGTGAAGGATCTGATGGGAAGTGATTGGATAATGGGGGCAGATTTCCCTCTTGCTGTTCTTCTGACGGTGAGTGAGTTCTCACAAGATCTGGTTGCTTAAAAATGTGTAGCACTTCCCCGTTTCCTCTCTCTCTCTCCTACTTTGCCATGTGAAGACTGTGCTTGCTTCCCCATACCTTTCACCATGACTGTAAGTTTTCTGAGGCTTTCTAGCCATGCCTTCTGTACAGCCTGTGGAACTGTGAGTCAATGAAACTTCTTTTTTCCATAAACTATCCAGTCTCTGGTGTGTCTTTATAGCAATGTAAGAATGGACTAATACATGACCCAACATCCAACTCTTTATAACAAATTATATGCATATATATATATATACAAATACAGATATAGACATATATGTGCATATATGTTTATATATAACCAGTAGGATACATATGTATATGTGTGTATTTGTGTGCGTGTGTGTATGAGAGAGCGTTTACTACTGAGAGTTTACTACTCCCAAATTCTAGTCAATACAACCTAAATAATGGAATTTAATAAGATAAAAATTTATTTTAGAGGAAATAATATAATGAAAAAGTCAGTAAAGGAACTGGCAAATAGCTGAGTAAATCTAAATAATAATTGACTTTATAAAATTACAGTGACAACCACAGTGATGCTTACTTTGAGAGATTTAAAATGAGGAGAAAATAATATACTATACATGTATGATAAGAGAGGGTAATAATTAAGCACTTTAAATCCTTGCATTATTTGAGAGAAATAATCCAATACAGCATGAATATTTTCTTCAACATACAGAGAAAAAATAATGGCCAATCTAGTTATATACACACCTAAGTTATTATTATTATAAGAAACCATCTTCACAGGCTGGAACTGCAATTGAAAAAAATAAAACAGTTGCTATTACCAATACAACATGTCCAACTTTTAATGATATTATGAAACATGGTAAACTGCAAGTGTGTTGGAGTTTCTAAATGCTGCCCTCAGGCTCAATGATTTGCTAGAAGGGCTACAGGACTCAGATAAGCTATTATACTTGTGGTTATAGTTTATCATTGAGAGAGAATACAGATAAAAATCAGCAAAAAAAAAAAAAAAAAGACACATGGGTAAAGTCCAAGAGCTATATGAACATGCTTAATTCTCTCAGCAATGATGTGTGGCAACACAGGTAATGTTTTGTCAGCCAGGAAAGCTCACCCAAACATGGATGTCCAGGGTTCTTATTGGGAGTCCAGCATGCAGGTATGCAGTTTCTACATGACTGACTGCAGCTACCCAGACTCCAGTCTCCCAGAACAAAAACATGTATTCACCATAAAATGCACATTAGCATAAACTCTCTGATCAAGCTGGAACCATATAGTCCCACACTTCCAGCATTCAACATTCTTATGAGCCAGAATATTCCCAGGGCTCAAAGCACATTTCCCAGGAGCCAGTCAAGTGCCAATACTGAATCTAGCCTTTTCTGGGATTGTGTAAGGTTTGAAACAACATAACCTGCTGAATTAATCCTTTCCTATACAGCAAGAAAAGAAATAGAACAAAGCTAAAGAAACAAAACAAGCACCAGAACCATAACTCACATATGAAACAATTGTTGGAATTACCAGGTAGTGAATTTAAAATAACTATAATGAAGACATTAAAAGCCCTGATAGACACAGTTCAAAAACAGACGGGTTATTCAAGAAGGGAGATAAAAAATTTAAGAAAGAATCAAATGGAAATCAAAAAGAAATCAATTCACTGTGGCATAAGAAAAGAATGTTTCTGATAATGTCATCAAGTGATTAGACAAGACAGAAAATAATCAGCAAGAGTGAAGAAGAGTCAATTAAAACTTACAAAATCAACAGGCAAATAAGAATGAGAGAAGAAAAAGAAGAAGGAGAAGGAGAAGGAGGAAGGATAGCAGAAATAGGGAGGGAGGAAGAAACATTCAAGAACTGTTGGACAATTTTGAAAGATGTAATCTACAAAATAATTGGAAAAACAAATAGAAAATGGAACAGAAAAGAAAAACTGAAGTAATAATGGATGAGACTTTTACAAAATTAATAAAAGACTCCCAACCACAGATTCAGGGTGATCCAAAAACATCAAGTAGAATAACTGCCAAAATTATACTAAGACTTATTTCAAACTGCAGAAAAACAAGACCAAGAGAAAATTCTGAAAGAAGCCCAAGGTGGCAAGAAACCTTATATACAGAAGAACAAGAAAAAGAATTGCAGTGGGATTTGCTTCAAACACCATGAAAGAAAGCATAGAATGAATTAAATTATTTATGAATTTTTTAAAAACAAACAAATCTAAGATTTTTCATATAGAAAAAGTATCCTTCAAATGTAAATAAGAGAGGAACATCAGAAAAAAATGGCAAAGTGGGAAATCATGGATAACCATTCCTCCTCAGAAACACTACATATCTAGCAAAAACATGTACAAATCAACCTTATCAGAACTGTGGATGAAATTTAAAAACGTACAGCATCCAGGTGAATGCTTAATAAGGAGAAACTCCACTTTAACCTGGTAAAAGAGCTTTGAGGTATTTTAACTACCCTTGCTCCACACCCCACACTAATATGACAGTGGTCCTGAAGATGGCATCTTGCGTTCCTGGTGTGAGTGCCTGTTTCCAGCAGAAGTTCCAGAAGAAGCAAATTACCCCTATTCCCAGGAAATTGCATTAGTCTGTTTTGACCTGTCTGGGAGTTCCCTGAAGAATTTAGACAAGGGTCTTACCTTTTTGTTTTTTGCCTAGTTCAAAAGCTTCTCAAACTGGAGAAGTGGCTATGAAGAGGGCATTACTTAAAAACAATAAAATGTAAATAATAAAGTCCCTGCTACATAAGAAAAGAAAAGAAAAGAAAAACCATTTAGGTCAAACAATAGGCACACACTGAATGCCTGAATGAAAAGCTGGAGAGTTAAATAATTTAGGAAATAAGTGTTTTGAGTTCCCACGTATTTCAAAGACTCTACAGAACCAGGGCAAAACACACATGCTGGAAAGACCATGAGATTTTATCTTTGGCTACTCTTAGGCTCAATGCAGGCAAAACTAAAACGTAGTGCAGAGGTATTAATAAGCATTGAAAGAGTGCCCTGACACAAAGACAATCTTCAAATATGGAGAAATTTGTTTCATATTTTTTACTGTCATTCTTGTTGTTGGCTTCAGGTGTTTAGTAAAATCTGTCAAAACACTAACTGAACACTAAGCTAAAGGAACAAAGACTACACTTGACAAAGAAGACACAGTCTTTACAAAAATAGTTTAGAAAAACAACTAAATAAATAGTGATAGCCCATGGTAAGCACAGAAATTCATTGGAAGTGGAACCATCTTATTTTCAGAGTTACCATGTCAAAATATTCAAAATGTTCAATTGTGGAAAAAAATTATGAAGCATGCAAAAAAGTATAAAGTATGGCATTTTAACTGAATAAAAAAGGAATAAAAACTGTCCCTCAAAAAGCATAGTTGTTAAATGTAGTATACAAATGTTTTAAGTCAACTGTCTTAAATATGCAAAAATAGTTAAGGAAAACCATAGACAAAGAGCTAAAGAAAATCAGGAGAACAATGTGTGAACAAACAGATAAAGGGACAAGAATAAAAATATAGAGACTATAAAAAGGAAATGGAACAAAATAGAATCTTTGGAGCTAAACAGTACAATAACTGAAATGAAAAACTCACTAGAGTGTTTAACATCAGACTTAAGCAGGCAGTAGAAAAACAAATCAGTAAACTTAAAGGTAAGCCAAGTAATATTAACCAGTCTGAGGAGCAGAAATTTTTTAAAAGAAAAAAACCCACATGCAAAACATAACCTAAGACTTGTGGGACACCATTGAGTTTACCAACATACACATAATGGAAATGTCAAAAAAAAAAAAAAAAAAAGGAGAAAGAATACTTGAAGAAATAGTAATTGAAAACTTTCCAAAACTTTATATAAGACATAAAACTACACATTCAAGAAACTTATCAAACTCCAAGTAGGATAACCCCAAAGACATCAACAATAAGGCACCTTTTAATCAAACTTTCAAAAGCCAAAAACAAGAATTTTGAAAGCAGCCAAAGTAAATGACTCATCACAGACAAGTGATACTCAAGTGGATTAACAACTACATTGTCATCAACTCTGAAATAAAGAAAACATTGGAATAATATATTTAAACTACTAAAAGAAAAAAAACCTGTCAGCCAAGAATTCTAGATAAAGAAAAATTATCTTTCAAAATGGAGAAATTTTCTACTCATGTATACCAGAACTTAAAATGTGTAAAATGGAGAAATTAAAACATTCCCAGATAAACAAAGCTGGAGGAGTTTATTGCTAATAGATCTGCCCTAAGAAATGCTAAAGGAAATCCTTCAGACCAAAATGAAAAAAGATTAGACTAAATCAAAACTGTGTAATGACATCAAGAGCACTGGTAAAAGTAACTGTACAGTAAATTAGATACAGCATCATTGCATCTTTGGTTTGTAATCCCTTTTTTTCTCTTTGATTGAAAAGGCAAACGCAAAAACAATAATTATAAATCTATAATGTATTAAAGTATATTTTGTGAAAATAAAAACAAAAAGAGAGATGGAAAATGATGTATAGAGCCATGTATCTGTATATTAAGAAAGCCAAGTTGGTAATTATTTGACTAGCTTGTATGAATTTAAGATATTAATTCTAATCTTGAAGATAGCCAGTAAGAAAATAATTTTCAAAGTGTACAGAAAAGAAATCAGAAAGCAATGATGACAGGGCACTAAAAAAATTCATTAAGTGTCAAAGAAAGCAATACTTGAGAAACAAAAAAAAGACATAATACTATAGAACATATATAGCAAAATATCAGAAACAATTTCTTATCAGTAATTACTTTAAATATAAGTGAAATAAAACTACCAATTAATGGTCAGAGATTGACAGTATGACTTAAATAACATGATATATCTATATGTTGTCTATAAGAAGCTCACTTTCAAAGACACAACTAAGCTAAAAGTAAAATGAAAGAAATTTCATGAAAATAGTAATCCAAAAAGAGTGGGAGTTACAGTATCAGAAAAAAATGGACTTTGATTCAAAAATTATTACAAAAGTTAAATGACTTTAGACAATAAAGGAGATATTACAATTATAAACATGTACACAGCTAACTACAGAATCTTAATATATCTGAACATAATATTGACAACAAAAAAAGAGAGAAATAGTCTGCAATCAGAGTTGGAGACTCCAATGCCCCACTTTAAAAAGAGGTAGAAGGACTAGACAGAAGATGAGTAAGGAATAGAGGATTTTAATGGCCCTACAAACCAATTAGACCTAACAAACATAAAGAACATTCCACCTAACAACAAAATTACACATTATTCTCATGTGAACGTGAAACATTCTCCAGGATAGAACATACGTTAGGTCACAAAACAAGTTTCAATAAATTTAAAAGGCTTGAAATCATACAAACTACTTTTCCAACCCATATAGAATTGAACCAGAAATCAATAACAGAATAGCAACTAAAAAGTCACAAATGTGTAGAAATTAAAGAACACTCTCAAATAACCGAGAGGTTAAAACGAAATCAAAATGGGAATTTGAAAATACATTGAGACAAAATGAAAGTGAAAACACAACAGTCATAAGAAGCAGTGAAAGCAGTGCTCATAGGAAATGTATTGCAATAAATGCCTACATTTAAAGAAAATAAAGTTACATTCTAATGCAGTAGAAAAAGAACAAGAAGCTAACGTTAAAGCTAGCAGAAGAAACAAAATAATAAAGATGACAAAATAGGGAATAGAAAAGCAACAGAGAAAATAAAAAATCAGTTTTCTAAAACATTAACAAAATTGACAAATCTTAAACTAGACTAGTCTGATTAAGAAAAAAGAAAGACTCAAATTACTAAGATAAAAATGAAAATGTGCTTATTACCACAGATCCTATAGAAATAAAATGCATTTTAAAGAATATTATTAACTATTGTATGCCAACAAATTAGATACTCTAGATATAATGAACAAATTTCTTGAAACAAAAAACTGCTAACTACTACAAATTGACTAAAGATTAAAAAGAATATCTGAAAAGTCATAAGAAGAGATTAAGCCAGTAATAAAAATTTCACAACCAACAAGACCCAGAACCAGATAACTGCAATGATGAATTCTACCGGTAAATAAAAATGACCTAATAACAATGTTTTTCAAACTCTTGCAAAAAATAGAAGAGTAGAGAATACCTCGTAACTCATTCTATGTGGCCAGAATTACCGTGATATCAAAGCCAAATAAATACATAACAAGTAAAATGAAAACAAAAACTAAACAAAGCAAAAAGTTAGAGAAATGTATAGGTCAAATCCTCAGCAAAATACTAGCAAAACAAATACAACACCATGTTAAATGGATTTTATACCATAACCAAGTGAATTATTCTAGAAATGAAAGGATGGTTTAATATGTGGCAATCTATCAATGTAACACATAGTATTACCAGGATAAAGGGATAAAGCCACATCATAATCTTCATTGATGCAAAAAAAATGTGAGAAATCCAACACCCTATTATAATAAAAACACTCAAAAACTAATGAAAGATTAAAAAAATAAATGAATAAACACTTAACTAAACCTATTCCCAAGGGTGAAAATCTAAATCCTTTTTCTTAAGGTCAGGAGCATGATAAGCATACCTCCTTTTGCTACTTCTATTTCACATTGTTTTAGACATTCCAGGCAGAGAAATCAGGTAAGAAAAAGAAATAATAGGCCTTTAAATTGAAAGAAAAGGAGTAAAACTAACATTGTGTATAGATAATATGATCTTATATGTAGAAAATCCTAACAACTACACCCCAAAACTTATTAATGCTAACAAATGAATTCAGCGAAGTTGTGAGACAGACAATCAACACACAAAAATCAGTTTCATTTCTGTATACTAGCAATAAACAACATGAAAAGGAAATTAAGAAAATAATTTTATTTATAATGTTATTTAAAGGGATGGAATACTTAAGAATCACTTTAGCCACTCCTTGGAAGAATAGTGCACTTTAAACCACAAAATATAACTGACATAAAGAAACAAACAAACAGAGACATCCCATAATAATAAATGGTAAGAATCAACATTTCTAAGATGTCAGTACTCCCCAAAACAATATAATGTTTCAGTGCAGTCTTATTCCAAATATGAATAGCCTTTACGAAGAATGAAAGAGCTAATACTAAAAATATACATGGGATTTCAACAGACCACAAGTACCCAAAACAATATTTTTTAAAAAGTTGGAGTATTCATACTTCCCAATTTTAAGTTTTATAACAAAGCTACAGTTGTCAATTAAATATGATACTGGGACAATTATATACATATAGGTCAATGGAATAGAATTAAGAGTTCATAAGTAAACCCATAAATTTATGGCCAATATTTATAATTTACCACAACCCACACACAAAGACAGCATGTAGAAATGATGAAGATATATTTAAGAACAAATAAAGAAGCATAAAAGAAAAGGAAGAGTCAAGGTAACAGTTGTAAGAAGTACAGAAAAATTAAGGAGACAGGAGACAGTTACAATATAAAAGAATGAGTCTTCCCTGTGATAACAGAGGAGACCTTCTTAAGTTGAAAAATGGGGAAAGTGCCCTTAAACATTCCAACAATATGATTCTTCTGTTAATAAGTGACTCAGGGTGAGGCAAATCATTCAATAACTAATACAAAAAAAGAAATGCTTACTACTTACAAAGATAGAATAATAAAATCAGAGCTTGTTAGAACCAGAATAAAGCTTGCTAGAAAATGCAGTTACAAATCAGAGTAAACAGAAAAAAAAAAAATCAGAAAAACAGCATATCTTTAAATGCGTAAATGCAGTCAAGAAAAAATATTTTAAAATTTTTAAGAAATCTTAGAAAATAAATGATTAGAAAACAGGAAAATGTTGATTAGAAATTTGCATAATTTAGAAAATAAGTTTTAAAAAGAAAAAATTATTTCAGAAATTGAAACTGAATTACACTAAAAGCAAAATACAATTGACACCATCAAATTAACATAAAAGCATATAAGCAAAATACAAAAATGCTTAGAGAATTCAAAATAAATGATCAAAAGGATTCTATCAAAAGTGTTAAATATAGAAGACAAGCAAACAATGTCAAACATATGTGTCCTTGCAGGCCCTGACATCAAAACAAAGTAAGATAAAAGAACAAATACTAAAAAACCATAAATCAAAAACCTACCTTGAAGGTGTGGGAAAAGGATACTAATCTAAGTAACTGTGGAAATGAATATAGTATGTAAGACTAATAGTAAAAGTAACTGCACATAAGCAATGTGGGCTATACATTAGGACTTGTATCAAAGACTATAGTACAGCAAGGAGGTAATTGAACTTTACAGTGAATAAATCTAACAAGCACTGCCTCAACTCAGAAATTTAGATGTATGGGAGAACTTTCTCAACTTCATAAAAAACAACAAGATTCTACAGCTGACGTTATGCTTAATTGTGAGAAAATAATGCTTTTCTACTAAGATCAGGAATAAGGAAAGGGTATTTTTTTCTTTTTTTATTTTTATTTTTATTTATTTATTTTATTATTATACTTTAAGTTCTGGAATACATATGCAGAACATGCAGGTTTGTTACATAGGTATACACATGCCATGGTGGTTTGTTGCACCCATCAATCCGTCATCTACAATAGGTATTTCTCTTAATGCTATCCCTCCCCTGGCCACCTCACCCACAGAAAGGCCCTTATGTGTGATGTTCCCCTCCCTGTGTCCATGTGTTCTCATTGTTCAACTCCCACTTATG
>CAUYLG010054559.1:0-68070 GCA_963573385.1 Cacajao melanocephalus | reverse complement strand
CCTGGGCAGTAGAACAAGAATTCTGTTCTCTCTCCCTCTTTTTCTTCCTCTTTCTTTCTCTCGTGCATTCTTTTTTTTTCTTTCTTTCACTCTCACTTTCTTTCCTCTCTTTTCCTTTCTTTCAAAAAATAAAAAAATAAATAAATAAATAAAAAAAAATTAAACAACAACAAAAGAAAATAATACAAATTTTTGGCAATATTTTTACCTGGGTGATGAAATTATGAGTGCGTTTTATTTACTTTTCCATCGCTAGGATACATTTTAAATTTCTTTCTTTGGGAATGTTTCACTTCCATCACTAGAAAAAAAGTTTTAATAGAAGTAAATGTATTGTTTATAAATCGAGTTTCATTTAAAAAACTATTAGTGAATAATTATCAATAAATTTGTATTATTTGTGTTTCTTTAGCTTGTATAATTCTTTGCATGATTTATTTATCTATTTTACCTCTGTACTAAAATCATACTTTTGCTAAATTTCTGAACTGAACTCATTTCCTGTTTTTATTCCATTATAAAAATTTGGGAACAAAATGTAAAATAGACAATAATAATTTTATTCCAAAACTATACTTGCAGCTCTCTAATTTATCCAGTATTTTTAATGAGCATACTAAAATTATTTTGGAAAAATACTTATTTTTTTTAAAGGGTGAGAGAGACCAGGGTCAGGAGAAGCTTTTTTTTTTTTTTCTTTTGAGATGTAGTCCTACTCTATTGCCCAGGCCAGAGTGCAGTGAAGCGATCTTGCTCACTGCAACCTCTGTCTCCTGGGTTCAAGTGATTCTCCTGCATCAGCCTCCCGAGTAGCTGGGATTACAGGTGCCCACGACCACGCCGGCCAATTTTTGTATTTTTTTTTTTTTTAGTAGAAATGGGGTTTCACCATATTGGCCAGGCTGGTCCCGAACTCCTGACCTCATGATTCGCCCGCTCAGCTTCCCAAAGTACTGGGATTACAGATGTGAGTCACCGTGCCTGGCCAAAACATCACTTTTAAATGTTTAAATCATGGTTCTTGAGATGCAGCATTGCTGGAAGTGAACTATTTCTGTTTCAAAGAAACAGGAAATAGGACAAAATTTATTTGTTTGCTCCTATATCAACACAGACCAACAAATAAAAGAGTAAAACAGTCACCAGCAGTATTACGGTAAATGTACTATACATGAAAGTATTTCTGCTATTTTGACATGCATAAAGTAGTATAAATCAGACTTAGGCAATATAACTAAAAGGTTCTTAAGTTAATTGATCTAACATATGATCGTGTATACATATACACACTTAATTTGGTTTAAATTGAAAGGGATTATGTTAATATGAAACAATACATTTGGAAATGTACTGAGATTTTTCCTACCAAGTATATTTGCACAAATAATATTTATGCAAATAAGATTACTGTTTTGTAGTTTAGTTTTGTATATAGTAATAATAAGACATATTGTAATTATAAAACCTATAAAAATGTCTATAAAGACTTTTTATATAATGTTAAAACTAGCCAATGTACACAGCATAGAATTTCCTTCTTCATTAACAAGAAAAGATTTTTTTTAAGTTTCAACTTTTCAAATGTCCTAGCTTCCTAGAAATGAATTTTTAATGAAAGAGAAACAACACTTTTTAAAAGACATATAAAGCAAGCTATTTAAAAATATATGCCCATTCTTTTAGCTTCTCTTACTAAAGTGGCTATTAAGCAACTAAATCACAGAAAATCCTTGTTGATCTTCACACTAAATAATCCTAAATTTTAACAGATGAATAAGTACCAAGCCATTGATAAATCTCATTATCTTTAGCATTCTTCCTGTAAAATACTACTCTAGGCATTTGGGTTAGTCTCTAGGATTTGGTTTGGCTGTTCAGCAAATTCGGACCTACCTTCTCAGGTAAGAGCAAACACAGTCAGTGGATGAGCAAACACAGTCAGTGGACGAGCAGACAGCAGACACACTGACTTTGGGATCAGTCTGCATCAGTCTCCTGTATACCTGCTGCTGGCTAGAGCCCACTGCTGCTCTATGATAGGCCACAGTTAACATAGACAGAATGACGCAAATATTAAAATCCAAAAAAGGATAAGCTGATAATAAATCTTTCTGAAACAAGCTAACAATACGTTATCAAGAAATATAACTGGGAGGAGCTTTCATTCTGAAACAGTATCAGGAAGCTAGCAGTGAGCAAGCTAAATAGAGAAGGTAAATATTATCACTACTTTAAAAATAATTCCAAGCATGGGCCACCAGGAACCACAGTGATGCATTAACAGTATTTAAATGAAAACACATGTCCATTAAAACTGACTTAATTGTTGATTGAATTGAAAGAAAACGACTTCTCTATTAGACATCTGTACAAAGAAAATAACTAGCATTTAAAAAATAATTTGCTTTCAAAAGAGATGACTTGTACCCAACAAATGAATATTTTTTAAAAATAGAATGTACGCAAACCCAATAACATATTATAGTTAGAAAATACTTTAAAGCAATGGCTTTCAAACTATTTTTGCACCACAACTATAGGAAGAAATGCATTTTATATTCTTATTCAGTACACATGTAGGTAGGGACTCATAACAAAAGTAAAAGTTTTCATTAAAAAATATCCTTACTTTGTTTAAGTCACTCTGATGTTTCCTATTTTATTCTGTTTCTTTTTTTAATAACTGGAAATTACAACCCAATAATGTTATTAACTGCAATAGAAAAGTACTGTCTTAAATGTTGTATGGTCACACACATTTATCCCATCAGTTTTTGTTTGTTTGGTTTTTGTTTTTTTGAGATGGAGTTTCACTCTTGTTGCCCAGGCTGGAGTGCAATGGCGCAATCTTGGCTAATGGCAACCTCTGCCTCCTGGGTTCAAGTGATTCTCCTGCCTCAGTCTCCTGAGTAGCTGGAATTACAGGTGCCTGCCACCATGCCCAGCTAATTTTTGTATTTTTTTAGTAGAGATGGGGTTTCACTGTGTTGACCACCAGGCTGGTCTTGAACTGCTGACCTCAGATAATCCATCCCAAAGTTCTGGGATTACAGGCATGAGCCACTGTGCTCAGCCTATCTTATCTGTTTTTACATCTAGACTTTTAAATATAATAAAAGTTGACTAAATAAAAATAATTTAAAAGTAGAAAAAAATAAACAAAGATAAGAATAAAGCAAAGAATAACGATAGGGAAACAAGTAAATGAAAAATTAAGTATAAAAAGGAAAAAATGTTTATATATAAAACTTCTAAAATAACCCTCTCTACATGGAGCCAGATCCTCCAACATGGCAAAATGAAGAGCTGGACAGGGGCAGTTTCTCTTCCATTTCTATCTGTTACCCTGCATAGGATTAAAGGATCATTATGACACATTGATTGTAGGTCTCAGTTCTCACCCTCCTAACATCCACACCCTGTCTTTTCTTCATTGGGGATAGAAAGTACTTTTTTTGCCCTTTGAATCTGAACTTTGCCATTTGACAAGTCTTGGCCAAAAGAATGTGAACAGAAATAAAAATGTGCCAGTTCCAAACTTAGTCTTTGGGAGGACGTGTTTATGAGTGTGCGTTATCCTGTCACCAGGAATACAACATACCCAGCTAAGCCACTTGTCCAAGAAAGATGACAGACGTGGAACAGACTGAGGCATGAAGACCTGCAGCACATGGCAGTCACCCTAGCTGACCCCATAGATTCATGAGCATAAGTTGCTATTATTTTAAGCTATGGGGTTTTGGTGTCATTTATTACATGGCATGATCAAGCAATAATTAAAGGAGTCAATTGTATTTCTGAAGGAAGCCATGGAGATCTGCTGCCCCATGCTCCTGCCTTGGGATCACTAGTGAAACACTGATACCCCACAATGGGTCAACTGTGATCTAAATAGCCATTGTTAAAAGCAGTGATAGAACAAGCAAAAGGGCATACGGTGAAATTACCCTTTACTAAGTGAACAGCACTATTGCTTTAGAAGTTTCCAGATATTAAAGGTTGGTTCAAAACGTAATATCCAAGTTCAGTTCTTACTAACAATACATAGAAAATGTCATTCACTTTTCTCAAAATGAGTTTAATGTTGCCTGAATCATACATACACCTGTCTTACTGTAAATCAGTCTTCTTTGCTGGCAAGCACAATACTTCAGGTATTAGAGTTTATTAAGCTCTAGGAAATCAAGGCTCTTGTCTGCTTTGTTATTACTGTCTCTCCATGGCTTAAAACAGTGGTTGGCAAACCATAGATGCTTAATAAATATTGGCATACTGAATAATGTTGAATTACTGGATAAATTAATTATTCATTTTTAAAAGCCTTTAAATAAAAGGATTACATTGATATGGAAATCTCTTAGTTTCGCTGTATTAATTACATCTCCTGCTCTTTCTTTTAAATGGAAAACTTATTTAATTGGATAATGATTTTTTCTTCTAGCAATATATAGTTAATAACAAGATTAACATACAAATAAATATTTATTGTACAATAGAGGGGTTGCTAAATGGAAATATAAAGGCTGTGTTATAGGAGAAAAGAAGGATTTGGAAACCCCACCTGGCAGACAGGACAGTCTTCATGCATGTGGTCACATATAAGCTGAATCTGCAAAGATGGTCCTTGGAGACTTCTCAAACCAGCTAAATTGAGAAAAGGAAAATACACACAAAAACTTTTGTTTAGTTTTAATAAACTAATTTCATAGTGGACAATTAAAGTCCTTTAGTTAGTATCAATCCTGTTTTTAAATGTTATTCTTATTCCAGCATCTTTTTTTAATCAACAAAAGTGTCTTGAATATTTACTGTGGGCATTAGAAATAAAGCTTCTTTGTCCTTTCTTTTAAACACACATGCACACATACACACACCGCCCTAAAAAACACCAAAAGCAATGGCCACAAATGCCAACATAGACAAATGGGATCTAATTAAACTTCAGAGCTTCTGCACAGCAAAAGAAACAAGCATTAGAGTGAACTGACAACCAACAGAATGGGAAAAAATTTTTGCAAGCTAACCATCTGACAAAGGGCTAATATCCAGAATCTACAAAGAACTAAAACAAATTTACAAGAAGAAAATAAACAACCCCATCTAAAAGTGGGCAAAGGATATGAACACTTTTCAAAAGAAGACATTTATGCGGCCAACGAACATATGAAAAAATGCTCATCATCACTGTTCATTACAGAAATGCAAATTAAAACCATATTAAGATACCATCTCACACCAGTTAGAATGGTGATCATTAAAAAATCTGGAGACAACAGATGTTGGAGAGGATGCGGTGAAATAGGAAAGCTTTTTCACTGTTGGTGGGAATATAAATTAGTTCAACTATTGTGGAAGATGGTATGGTGATTTCTCAAGGATCTAGAAATAGAAATACCATTTCACCCAGCAATCCCATTATTGTGTATATACCCAAAGGATTAAAATCGTTCTATTATAAAGACATATGCACACGTATGTTCATTGTGGCACTGTTTACAATAGCAAAAACCTGGAACCAACCCAAATACCCATCAATGATAGACTGGATAGAGAAAATGTAACACATATACACCATGGAATACCATGCAGCCATAAAAAAGAATGAGTTCATGTCCTTTGCAGGAACATGGATGAATCTGGAAATCACCATTCTCAGCAAACTGACACAAGAACAGAAAACCAAACACTGCGTGTTCTCACTCATAGGTGGGAGTTGAACAATAAGAACACATGGACACAGGGAGCGGAACATCACACACTGGGGTCTGTTAGAGGGTGGGGCACTAGAGGAGGGATAGCCAGGGGTGGAAAGATTGGGGAGGGATAACATTGGGAGAAATACCTAATGTAGGTGATGGGGGGTGGAGGCAGCAAACCACCATGGCATTGTAATAATCAAGCGAGTCACAGAAGAAGCACCATGCTCTGAGTTCAAATTATGAGTCCTTTATTCAGCCAGCAACCGAGAGTCAGCTAATGCTCAAAATCTCTCTGCCCTGAGGAGGGGGATTGATTACTTTTTATACCTTGATTTAGGTAGGGGAGGGGGTACTTAGCTGAAGCAGAATTTTACAGAAGCTGAAAGAGCAGGTTAGAGGAAGGGGCTGTGGGTTCAGGTGTTTTCCATACAATTACCAAGATGGGGGGTGATCAGGCACCTTCCACGCAATGATCAAAGGGGAAAATTTTTCTTCACAGTAGCAAGGGGGTAGCCAAGCAGGATGAGGTTACAATGGTTACAAGTGTTAAGAACAGTATGCTGAAACTTTAACACTTCAAAGCTTCTAAGTGCAGCCTGACCCAGTTATGTACCTGAGCAGGGGGTATGGTAGGGAGGGGGAAGCTGGGCTGGAGCTTACAGCCAAGATGGAGTCAATTGGGTCAGCACAAGGTAGGTTATGACGTTCCCCACATGTGTTTTTGGGGTGTCAAAGCATTGATTCTCCAGTTACCACGAGGTTAGAGTGACTTCTAAGATACATAAGTTTGACAGAATTTAAGCACTGTCTCATGAAAGCAAAGAGCCAGTTTAGCATTCAGGGTCCAAAGATTAAACCTAACACAGGAGGAGAAGAGGTCCCGCTAGCCCAGTTATTAAGGTAGTTAGCCATGGGCTCCAGTTAAACATGTTTTGGAACCATGAGGCATTCTTTTCCCACTCTCATTGGTGTTATCTAAATTGTCCTGGACTTTTGAAGAGTGTCCTTTATGACCCCGGCGTTGTTAGCATAAAAGCGACAACTTTCTCTCAGTGCTGCACATAAGCCTCCCTGAGAGAGGAACACTAGCTCTAATCCTTGGCAGTTTTGGAGAATTACTTCAGCCAAGGATTCCATTTGGGCATGTAACATTTTTATGGCAGACTGGGTATTTCTTAAGTCAGAATCTACCTGTTGCGTTAGGGACGTTACTCCAGTTTCCCCTCAGACCAAGGCTGCAGTGCCAATGGCTGCCGATCCGGCCACGCTGAGACCAGCTAGGACGGGCACAATGAGGGGGACACCTCGACGAAACCTAGAGCCCCAGAGGGACGAGGAGATGTTGTCCTTCTGGTCCGCTTTACAGGCAGACCTGGGGAAGCACGTGGACTAGCATGCACAGGACAGGTCCAGGTTCAGTTCCATTGATGCAGCGGGTAAGTCCTGAGGTGCAGGCCAGCCAACTATTGTTGGGTGCCTGGTAGGAGACAGGTGTTTAAGACAGTAAGCAGAGACTGGTTACAGTTAGCTTGAAAGGGAGAATTGGATAGTTTATATCCCTTGCTGATTAGGCAGGTGGCATTTCCAGCGACGTCCCCTAGAGTAAGGGAACAGGGGCGTGTCCAGCAGGCCAGAGGACTGGAGCTGAGAGGGCTGCAACTCCCACTGCAATATAGAATGGGGGTTTGGCCTTCAGGCACAGCCAGCAATCCTGAGCCAGCTCAGGCTGAGTATCGTTAAGGAGGTGGTGTACTCCACCTAGAATGGACATTAGGCTGGGCTGGAGATGCTCATGCTGAATCTGAGATGGGGGAGCTTGGACTGGCAACGGGGCTGTTGAGCTGGCTGATTTGGGTGGACTGACTAAGCTGACTTGGTTAGGGTGTAGATGGAACATGGGGTTGCCCAAATCAGTTAAGGGTCCGATTTGCTTCGGCTGTCTCCAGGGGACTAGAAGTTTCTTTTGGATGGTGAACATAGATCCGAGGTCAAAACCTGTCATATGCAGTCTAAATCCCCAAGACATGCCGTAATACCAATAAGCTAGCTCAGGGTCGTGGACAGTTAAGGCAATAGGGTTGCAGTTTCCCTTAGAACACCACTATCCCGGATCAGGTCTGCGAGCTGTGGAGAGGGTTGAGGATTGGTTGGTCCTCTGGAATAGGTTGCCAGGTTTACACAAGACCAGTAAGGGCAGAAGAACTCATACTGCTGTTAGCAGCTAGCATCCAGGTAGTCTCCCAGACACAGGTAGAAGTCAATTGACCACAGCCTTTCTTCTGCCTCATCTGATTCTCCACATCTGGTATATCTGTGTGCAAATCCTGCGGCGAGGTTGACAGCACCTGCTCCGAGGCTGACTAATTGCTCATGTGACAAATCTCGATTTGCGGAGTAGGAATTTGGGAACAGAGTACACATATCAAATTTAAGAAGGACCTGGTTGGATGTACCTGCTCTGCATGAGGTATTTGCAAGTACACGCCCATTTCGGAAATCATGAGGAGGAAAGACTAGATGGGGGCAGAGGGCATAGCGGGAGGCAACAGGCAGACGGAGAGAAGGATAATGAGAACTAACTGGGGGTTGTTACCCAAGTTAGGCGCAGCTTTAAAGGATCCAATCCGGGCTGTGAGACCCATGTTTCTTCTTGATGTTTACTGGCCTTCTTGATGCATGAGTGATGAATCCAAGCAGGGATGCCATCAACCTTCAGGGCCGTTGGCGTGGTGAGAATGACAGTATAAGGTCCTTTCCAGACCTGTGTGAGTCCTTCTTTCTGGAACTTTTTGACATACACCAGGTCACCAGGATGGAAGGGGTGGCAGGGCCCAGTTAGATCAGGAAACAGATTATGGTGTGCTCCCCGAAACCTGTTGGAGAGACCGTAAATACTGAAAGAGATTTGCCTGGGATATTTCTGCCAAATGGGCGCCCTTTAATCTGAGTAGTATAGGAGGTGCCCTTCGATACATGATTTAAAAAGGGGAGAAACCTGCCTTATAGTGAGTGCATCTAGCTCTAAGGAGGACTAAAGGGAGGAGGTTTGTCCAACCCTCACAGGTCTCCAAGATTAATTTTGTAACAGTGCTTTTCAAGGTCCAATTCATGCGTTCTACCTGTCCAGAGCGCTGGGGTCGATAGGCACAATGGAGCTTCCATTGAATGTTTAATGCCTTGCTGACTGATTGAGCTATGGATGAGGTGAAGGCCAGCCCATTATCAGACCCTATAGCAAAAGGCAGCTCATGTCGAGGGATAATTTCATTGAGCAAGGATTTAACCACCGTAATGCAGTCTCATTCCTGGTGGCAAATGCCTCAGTCCATCCAGAAAAAGTGTCTACCTTTACCAGGAGATGCTTACATCCCGCCCGGTGTGGCTTTACTTCTGTGAAGTCTATTCCCCATCTTTCTCCTGGGCTGCATCCTCGGGGACAACGGCCCAGTCCAGGCCTTGGGCCTTGTCTGGCATTTACCTGTGCACACACTGTGCAGTGGGAAGCTGCTTAGTTGGTTAAGTCCTGAAGGTGGGGAATCTTAAACTGGCTTCTTTAAAAGCTGGGCCAATTTTATTCCCCCTAAATGAGTGGAGGAATGGAGGCGACCGACCAAGGCCTTTCCGAGGGCATGGGGCAAGAAAATTCTGGAGTCTGGGAGAATCCATCCCGGTTTTTATTGGCCTGAAGATCCGATGGTTGCTTTTCTTCTTCTGGAGAATAAACTGGATGATCGGGTAAATCTGGCTGTGGGAAAGATACAGCAGGCAGTAGGGTTAAAGGTGTGACCGGGAGCTGGGCTGCAAAGTCTGCTTTTTGATTTCTCCAGGTGACGGCTGTATTTTCCTTTTGATGCCCCCTGCAGTGGATGACTGCCACCTGAAGGGGGAGCCAAACGACCTAGAGGAGGGCCTGGATTTCCTTGTTTTTGAGTCTTTTCAGCTGAGGTGAGGAGCCCACGCTCTTGGTGAATAGCTCCATGAATATGTACAGTGGAAAAGGCATACCTGCTCTCAGTGTAAATGTTGATGCATTTATTTTTACCCCACCGGAGGGCCTGAGTAAGGGCAATTAACTCAGCCTTTTGTGCCGAAATTCCAGCTGGCAGGGCCAGAGCCCACACCTTATCCGTTTCCATGGTGATGGCCGCCCCCAGCCTTCTGTACTCCCTGCTCGAGGAAGCTGCTGCCGTCCTTGAATACCGTAGCGTCAGCCTTCTCTAGCGGGGCATCCTGGAGGTCCGGACGGCCAGTCTCTGCAGTCTCCAGTAGTTCCTGGCAATCATGGACTGGTGTGGTCAGGTCTGGATCAGGTAGAAGAGTGGCTGGATTTAAACGCCTTGTAGAGGAGAAAGTTAAACGCGGCTGATCGAACAGCAGGCTGTGATACCGCAATATGCGGGCATTTGACATCCATTTTCCAGAGACACTGAGCAGCAATGTCTCGATGGCATGAGGAGCCGTGAGGGTTAAGTTCTGACCCAGAGTTAATTTGTCAGCTTCCTGGACCAGACTTACAGTTGCTGCTACAGCTCCCAGACAGCTTGGCCATCCAGAGGCTACAAGATCCAAACTTTTGGACAAATAGGCCACAGGGCGGCGCCAAGACCCCAAGGTTTGAGTGAGTACCCCCTTAGGAACCCCCTGACTTTCATGAATGAACAGGTGAAACGGTTTTGAGATATTAGGGAGGGCTAAAGCAGTGGCCTCAGTTAGTGCCTTCTTTAAGTTTTGGAAGGCCTGTTCTTCCGTATTAGTCCAAACCAGCAGGCCATTTCCACGTGTAGCCATGTACAGAGGCTTGTCAATTTCTGCAAAACCTAGTATCCACAGGCGGCAGTATCCCGCGGCCCCCAGAAATTCACGTACCTATTTCTTGGTAGTAGGAGTGGGGTCACGCAGGATAGCCTCTTTTCGAGCACTGGTGAGTGCCCCTTTTCCTTTATTTCGTACCCCAGGTAGGAAACCTTACAAAGCTGGGCCTTTTTGGCCAAGACCCAATACCCCAGCTCCTGGAGAAGGTGAAGCAAGTCTTTAGTATATTGTAGGCAACTGTCAATGGTTTCAGTAGCCAGCAACAGATCATTTACATATTAGAGTAAAGTACAGTCGGGGTGGCTGACTCAGAAGGGTGTCAGATCCTGTTGGAGGCCTCCCCGAAAAGAGTGGTGGAATTTTTGAACCCTTGAGGCAACCGAGTCCAGGTGAGTTGTGTAGTATTACCTGAACCAGGATCTGTCCATTCAAAAACAAAAATTGGCTGGCTTTTAGGGGCCAGAGGGATGGCGAAGAAGGCATCCTTTAGGTCGAGGACAGTATACATAGTATGTTCCAGCGGGAGCAGGCTGAGAAGAGTGTATGGGTTAGGGACAGTCGGATGGATTGTGACTATCTGTTTATTGACTTCCCGCAAGTCCTGTACTGGCTGGTAGTCATTTGTTTCAGGCTTTTTGACTGGCAAAAATGGAGTGTTCGAAGCAGACTGGCAAGGTGTGAGTACATTGGCCTGTAATAGCCATTGCATGTGAGGGTTAATTCCCTCTCGAGCTCGCTGACTCACAGGGTATTGTTTTACTTGAAACCGCAGAGCAGTGGCCAGAAGTTCTACAAGTACTGGTGGGTGGTGTTTTGCCAGTCCAGGAGGATTTGACTCTGCCCAGACTCGAGGGAAAAGAGCTTGTAGATTCTGTAGGAGGGGGCTGACCTCATTCTCCACCAGTTGTAAGGAGGGGGTTAAGAGGTACTCCTCTGATAAGGGGGCAGTCAGTAGGAGCTGAGCAGAGGGAGGTGCTGTGGTCCTCAGTGTGAGGTGGGCTTGATCTGCTGAGAAGGAGATAGATGCCTGTAGCTTATGGAGTAGGTCTCATCAAAGGAGTGGGTAAGGGCATTCTGGCATTACAAGAAACATGTGGGTTACTCTCTTTTGACCCAAATTTACTTCCCAGGAATGGGTAAACGGGTATTCCTGAATAGTTCCTGTGGCATTCTACACAGCAATCTTTCTATTGGAGACGCTACCCAAAGGGGCTTGTAATACAGAGTGTTCCGCCCCAGTGACAACTAGGGAACATACAGGCTGGCCCTCTACCGTAGCAGTAACCATGGGCTCCCGGGGTCCAAGGGGCAGGGAGCTCCGGCCCCGTCAGTCCTCCTCAGACTCTCTGGCTTCTGGAAGAGTGAGAACTTTCCCTTCCAGCCTTTTTGGACGCTCTTTCCTCCAGCGTCCAATTTCTTTGCAATTGGCACACTGATTCTGTAGTAGAGGCGTTTTCCCCTTTTTCTTGCGGGGGTCTTGAGTTTTTGACTCAGGCCTTTCCCCAGTATGACCTTTCCATGCAGGGGGCTGTGTTTTAGCTTCCCGGATTGCAGCTACCTGTCTCTGTGATGCCTTGTCAGATGCCTTTTCAGCTGCCAGTGCAGCCTGCTCGTGTTTTTCTTGTTCTCGATTGTCATAAACTTTTTGGGCTATGTCCAGGAGTTGGGAAATGTTCATTCTGACAAAGCCCTCAAGTTTTTGTAACTTTCTTCAAACATCTGGGGCTGCCTGGGCTACAAATGCCAAATGAGTAGCATGGCTATTTTCAGGAGCTTCTGGATCAAATGGGGTATAAGTTCAATAAGCTTCCTGGAGGTGCTCTAAAAACGCTCCAGGGGACTCATCTGGCCCCTGGATAACTTCAGTTGTCTTAGACAGATTCATGGGCCTCTGAGTGGCTCCCTTAACACCCACTAAGAGATGCCGGTGGAACTCGTCCAAAGCCCTCCTCCCTGCCACGGTGTTTGGGTCCCAATTAGGATGAGTGGAGGGAAAAACCTCCTCTAGGAGGTTCCGGGCCTCCTCCTTCAGCCTGCCTGCCAAGGCAAGGAAAGCTTTTCTAGCCTCCCTATGAATAAAGTCCCTTTCCTCAGAGGTAAAGAGGGTTAGGAGAAGCTGCTGACAATCATTCCAGGTGGGTCAGTGAGTCTGAAATACGGACTCCACCAGTGCAGTCAGGACCTGGGGTGTCTCAGAAAATGGTGGATTCTGAGTTTCCCAGTTTTACAGGTCAGAAGTAGAAAAAGGAACATAGACCATAAACAGGCCAGCCTGCCCTCTACCCGGCGGGGGCAGTGCCTCTCTTAGGGGGAGCGGCAGAACAGCCTCCTCTGCCAGGGGTCGTAGCCTAGAGGTGATAGGCAAAGAGTCCGTGGGAGCTGGCTGCTCAGAGGGTGGCGGTGGTGGAGAGGCCATAGGAGACAAGGTTGAAGAGATGGAAGGAGATCCCAGGGGTGGAGGAGGATTGTAGGGTGGAGGCAGAAGAAGAGAACTGTCTTCCTCTTCTGAGCGGGGCAACACAGGAGGAAGGGAAGGAGCTGAGGGTTTGGGTAAGGGAGAAGTCCAGCTAAGCAGGATCCTGGACGTGGGGCTGTGAGCAGTGCAAGATTGTATCCAAGGAGGGAGATTCTGGACCAGGTCCAGCCACTGGTCAGTATAGGGAAACTGATCAGGGTGTCCAGGCGTTCCGGTAACGACTTTCCACACTGCCTGAACTGTTTTGAAATCCAAAGACCCCGCCGGAGGCCATCCTGTTTCAAAGCTTGGCCACTCCACTTCACAGAGAGCTCAGAGCCTGCCTTTAGTAAGGCGAACTCCGTACTCTCCTGAGAAGCCCAGGGTGAAATTTTTTAACATGCACTGGAGGGGTGTAGAGGGTCGAGAAGAGGCAGACCCCATTATGGGAAGTACTTAGGGGGACCTGGTGGTCTTCAAGGTGGTTGGGGGTTTCTTTTGGCCTTATACCCAAGACATCATTGATGTCTCCATGACTCAAAGGCAGAGACCTCAAACTGGGCTCTATTGGCGGTGGGCTTGAGGAGAGATAAGAGAGCCAGGTCCTGTAGACACTGGACTTGATGTGATAAGGGAACAAGGCGGGTCCGGGGTAAAGGATGAGGGTGAGGAGGATAAAGATCACCAGAAGGATCCCACCAGTACCACCGGACAGTGAGTTCCCACCCAGGGGGCATTAGAGGAGTGGAAAAGTTGTAGAGCTAAAAAGGCATAGGTCTCCTTGAACACGGGCTTGTCTAAAGGCACAGGAAAAGTAGTGGGATGGCAGAAAAGGTGTGCCAGGAGATCAGCAGGATGGGTGTTCTGCATCCACCAGTGGTCTATGGGACCGTCACACCAGTCACTGGGACGTGGCGTATGACCGTCCAACTCCAACAACCATTATGATGCCAAATGGGGGATCGGCCCCCAAAAGTTTAGCGCAAGCCTTGACTTCCTTCTGACAGAAAAGACAGCCTCGGGGAGACCAGCCCAGGCAACAGATAAGGGAGATGGTGTCTGGCGGGATGAGGTCTCTAGTGAGGGCCTTAAAGAAATTCTTGCCCAACTGCCTTGGACAGTAACGAAGACGGGCCATACAATTCACACATTAATAGTCAACGAAACAGTAGACACAAGACACGCAGACGTTGGAGACAAAACAGCACAATGACCAGTGAGGTGGGTAAGGCAGTGAGGTAGATAAACAGCTGTGGTTATTTTTAAAGGACAGACGAGGGGAGGGGAATCCCGTATTGGGAACTTTCAGATGCCCACCTGGCCGCTCCCCTTACAGGCACGCAAGTACCACTTGACACAGACAGGTCGGTATAAACCCCCAACTTGGATCAGGACTAGTCCAATGCTGTGAAACTAGTTTGATGTTGTCGTTAGGCCGTATGAGGTCACCAAGAAACCGCAGGTTGGGGCTCACTCGCGCTCCATACCTTTTGCTGTGAAGCCACAAACTGGATTCTCAGACGCAAGCCTCTGAGGTCCCCACGCACTCACACATACATGCACACATTCATTCAGAGGTTATTACAGTCTTTTTGCACTTTGTAAACAGTTTGAGCCCAGAAGAAATTTTTTCTTCTTTGTAAATGTTTCAAATTGGACAGAAAACAGGGATTCCATCCTCCAGCATCCTGGAGTGGCGACAGAGTCCAGAGGGGCGCCCTTGTCAGGGCTGGACCCCTTTAAATCAGACAGTAGGACAGAACCAGGGACCTCGGACCCCCAGAGTCCAAAAACAGACAGAACCAGGAACTCTAGACCTCCAGAGTTCAAAGACAGAACAGAAATAGGAACACTGGACATCTAGAGTTCAGAGACCAGGACCAGGGACTCTGGGGCAGCCAGACTCCAAAAATCAGAACCAGGGAACTCTTCCAGAGTCTGAAAACCAGATGATGATAAACTGTGAAATGCACAACCAGGGAGTGAAATGTTTACTTTTATATTTATAGAGGTTTTGCTTATTACACAAACTAGGAATCAGCAATTTCTAGACAACAAATATCTTAAGCTTTGTGGGCCATAGATCTGTGGCAGCTACTCAACTTTGCCATTGTAACACGAAAGAAGTCATAGTCAATAGCAAATGAATGAGTGCGGTTGCATTCCAGTAAAACATTATGTACAACAAATAGTTTACTGACCCCTGATATAGACTATAGAAGAGATGCTATGAGAACTTCTTACTACCAATCAAAGAAAGAAGATGAGAATTGAAAGCCATTTTCCTGGTAAGTTTCTTCTTCCATTCTACTAAAAAGACAAAAGATAGCTAAAGTAAAAATATAGTTTGCAATGTAAAAAAAAATCAGCTGACTGGAGTAAAAATAAGGAAAAGGATATCAGTCTTTACAATAGCATTTGATGCTTACATTTAGGCTTAGCTATTTTCTGCTGGCATAAAAAGAAAACAATTTTTTTCTCCACAAAACACTGTATGTGAGCTTCTTTATAAGCTTACCAGGGATGTAATTGGTTATTTATTGGAAACTGTTCCAGAAGTGTTTTGGGCTTCAGGAGAATTCTCTGATATGAGGGTCCTTCCTCTTTTCCGTTCATCCCTCAATTATTTACAGTAAAACTAGTGAAGATTTTGTCTGACTTCTTTCCACCTCTCCTTTCTTCATATACTGTCTTACTTTTCAATGGAGGGTCCATCTTTTCAGGGATACAGTTGTCACAGACCCCAACTTTTCAGTGGCAAAATGAACTTGACCATGCCTAGAGATGTTCACCATTAAAAGCACACAAGCAAATCATAAGGTCTTCAATACATAAAGAAAGGTCTCCACATGTGGAATTTGGAGCTGGCAGGAGAAAGGTCTTGTTACAAAGAATGTGGCTTCAGTCCCCTAAATCACGTTGGCATAGACCTGGCTTTGTCCAGAACTGAGTGCTTCCTGGCATGGGACATGGCAAGTTGCTCAGTTCTGTTCCTATTGTGGATAAAGATGATACAACAGAACTATCATGGCTTTCTAAAAAGTATTCTACAAGCAGATAAATTCCCTTTACTCTGACTTTAAAACAATTTTTAGCAAGTAACTTATAAGTAATATTAGGTTTCCCAAACAGCTTTATATCATGAATGCACTGCTGTTCTGGAATAGAGGTATATCCAACTGGCTTACTAGTAAGCCATCAATCACATACAGAGTGCCTATTGTATGTCAGGTCCTGTATTGCATTTTCAAATTTAATCCTCATGCTCATACCAAGAGTCTGGAAACATTAATTCCATTTTTGTTAAAGAGACTGATACTCAAGGAAGCTAAGAAATTCGGTCTCATAACAAGTGGGAAAGCCAGTAATTACAGGCAGGCCTATCTTCAAAGTTCTATCTCCTTGTGTTGCTATTATTTCTCTCATATGTGTAAATAACTAGACTCATTCTGGTTTATAAATAATCTTTGGTGAGTTCTGTTAAAAGTGGCTCAGTTTCCACTAGTCTGATCACTTGTGATGGAATTTAGAGAAATTATTTTCTGAACTTAAAGTATTGAGAACCACAACCAGAATAGATTCCCTATGTGAGGCAACTTTGTGACACTCTATTTTTGACTACAAAGGGTAGTAAATGATATATATATTTTTAAAGATTAAGCTACGATGCAGTTGAGCACTAATAATCATTATGATTACTAGACAGTGTATAAGTACAGAACATGACAATAATGCCTTCCATTATCCTTGCAAAAGACATGAAGCCATCTATGGGTCAGGAATCAAACAGCTACTGAATTGGTTCACTTTGTAGAGAACTTCATGGAGATCCCTACATTTTAGATAAAGTATTATACCAGGGGCGTTTCTATCTAAATATCTTAGCATTTTGGAATATTTATATATAAAAGGCTTATCACAGCCCCTGGAACTCAGTAGAAACTCAGTAAATAATAGTTAAGGTAGCTAATAAAAATATGGAGGTTAACAAGCAAAGTGGTACTTCGAAAATCATATTCAGTTCAGAGCCCTGAGGACAGACCAATTGTTAGCAGGTCTCATACATCTCCCAAAACTCCGTTCAGAAAACCAATTGACTGATAAATAAATTCATCGTGATACCACCAACTCTGAATTATTACGGAGTGGAGATTTAGAGGATTATTTATATATCCATTCATTGGCCACCAGTAATAGCAGAGCATGTTAACAAGGCACTCAACTTATACATTTCAGGAAGAGTATTTTCTCATTTCTGAACCATCCCTAAGAAATTACACCTTGACTGCTATTTTGTTTCTCTGACCCAGATATTATATTATCCACATGTACCTGTAGAGGGCAGCCTTCTACAGATTTTTGTAAGATGTAGATTTTTATCCTTCCTTTCTCCTCCCAAAAGGCTCCAAAAAGGAGTGACCCAGCATGAAACAACTTTTGCCTTTGCTTGGGAGAAACTAGAACATTTACAATAGCGGATTTCCCACTGCATGTCACTCAGACGCTTGTTGTGCATCTTGGGAACTCTTGCCGGCAGAGCCTGAACATACTGTGTGTGCAGGTGCAGCCTAAGCTTGGCAATTGTAAGTAATAACAAAGTAACAAAGAAGAAGAGTAAGCAAGAGAAGAGAAGGAGGAGGGAAGGAAAGAAGGGGAGGGGAAAAGGAGAGGAGGAGGAAGAGGGACACGGAAAGAGGATGAGGAAGAGGAAGAGAAGGAGAAAAAGAGAAGGGAGGAAGGGGAGGAGGAAGAGCTTTAATTAACCCTGTACTGGTCTCTAGGCTGAAGGCATTACATGTAATCCCACGTTTATTCTCACAGCATCTCTAAATAATAGATGTTATTTTTAACCATTGCTTTACCAAAAAAAAAAAAAAAGAACCGAGAATTAAATCAGTTACTACTAAGAAGCAGCTGTGGAATTTGATTCCAGATTGAGTTCTAGCTCCTAACCACTACCAAGAATTTGCAAATAAAAATTAAATTAAGCTAGTTGCAGTGGCTTACACTTATAATCCCAGCACTTCGGGGAGCCATGGCCAGTGGATCGCTGGAGCCCAGGAGTTTGAGACCAGCCTGGGCAATATGGTGAAACCCCATCTCTACAAAAAAATTAGCTAGGTGTGGTGGTGTATGTCTATAGTCCCAGCTGGCCGGGAGACTAAGGTGGGAGGGTCACTTGAGCCCAGAAAGTAGAGGCTACAGTGAGCTGCCTAGACCCACTGCACTCCAGCCTGGGTGACAGAGCCAGACCCTGTCTCAATGAAAAGTAAAAATAAAAATATAAAATAAATAAATAAATTGAATTAAGGGGTTTCGCATCTCTTTAGCTGATTTATCCCACAGACCATTCAAAAACCTAGAGTGGGAAAGCTGAGACTACTACATGAATGAGAACTTCACTTATCATCTGTCTATGAATGAATGGGTTGAATGGGTAGACTGTTATTAATTAAGCTAGGCAGATGAGACAACAACACACTGATATTAATTTCAAAACATTTTCAAAATAGTATTTGTAATGTCATAATCTATAAAATTAGTATAACATTTTATCAGCAGTTTCTGAAGATAACTTTCACATGTTTATTTCCATTAAAATTAAATTATATGTGTGTATTTTGGAAGTTATTGTCAGGCTATCAGATTTTATTTTCTTACTACAAGGCTTTTATAATTGATTTGCACAGCAACTAGTTTTCTAGTACTAGCTAGGTGCTCATAACAGCAGGCTTTTCAATTAATTTTTACTCATATTGAGATAACAAATAAACCTTCAGATAGTTGTATTTAATGGAGCAAAACAAAATTTTCCCAAAAGCAGGAAGAAAAAAAGTCATCTAGTTCAAAACCAATTTCATTAAATCAACATCATAATCTATTAAAACAGCATTTCCTAATTCTAATATTTTTATATCTCAAATCAAATTTTATCCAGTCAACATGTCTAGAATGCATATTGTCCAAGCATTATTTATCAGATAATCTACTACCATAGTGACAGCTAGATCCTATTTGCTTTGGCAGGAGTCCAAAGTTTCCAGAAAGTATAGGTGATTAAATAGCTTTTCATGCTGATAAGCACCTTTGCTGTATTTCTATAGCTGGACCACCAAACAGAACTAATTTCAAAATAGCGAGATTAAAAGAGCTCACTCTTCTGTTAACATACTTTCATTAATCCCTTTCAACTTACTTTTCAAGCCAGAAAAATTCTCTTTCTTTATGTTACCAGTCTTCTCCCAATGCCTCAAGGGAAATTCTTATTCTCCACAGCACATCAACAGATAGGATTACCTATGATCTTTGTCCCACATATATAAGTTTAAATATTAATTGTGTACTTTCACCTTAGCCCTCGCACTGCATCGTATCAAGGTCTGT
The DNA here is from genome assembly GCA_963573385.1 of Cacajao melanocephalus. Lineage (NCBI taxonomy): Eukaryota > Metazoa > Chordata > Mammalia > Primates > Pitheciidae > Cacajao > Cacajao melanocephalus. The sequence continues at coordinate 48,720 of CAUYLG010054559.1, read as the reverse complement.
GCTATTAAAGCTACAAGACTGACTTTGAGAAATGTGACATATCTCTCTTAGAAAGGTAAGGATGCAATATGAATTTGGCTTTAATAATTGTTAAGCAACAAATCAATATCCAATACTTAAATAGGCTTGACACTGAGTTTCTAAAGATGCACAGGCTAGCATTCAGGTAGTTGCTGGTAAGAATATCCTAACAACCTAAAATGGTAGAGAAAGCAGTAAGCATGAAGTTAAATGATTCTGGTTTGAGGATTTGATACACATAAGTTAGGAACTTCGAACTTTGCTCTCTAATGCAGAATGGAGAAAAATGTGCCTGCCTTGTGAAATATGTGAAAATGTATGTTAAAAATATTTTGTAAAACATAATGCACTGTACACAAAATATTAATAATGCCTTTCCATTCTCTGGGCAAGAAGTTAAAGGTAAAATTGCCTTCAGTTCCATGGAAGGGATAGGGAATGTATAAACCTTGTGTTAGCCTTGTCTTTGAAGGAACAGGTGATATTGGCTTGCAATTGACAGGTAATGAGGCTGACAACAAGGTAATAGGGCTGACAATAAAGTAATAGGGCAGAAGACAAGTAGTGTAATGATATTATAGGTTGGAGAATAAAAGAATGATAACAGCAGCCTTGATGACTCATGGCAGACATACAGGGGAATTACACTTCCTACTTCATTTTAAATTTGGCATAGCCATATGACCTGCTTTAGCCGATAAAATATGACTGAAAATGACATGTATTACTCTGGATGAATGCAGTTAAGAGACATGTGCAATTCTTTCATATTCTTTTCTCATGCACCAGATATTATGGAAGCACAGGTTGCTAAGGAGGTGACACAAAATGAAAAAAGCCTGTGGTCCTGTGCTATGACATACAGGCTAGCTGCCCTGGAGAGGACTCTGCTTAAGCAGGAAATAAGCTTTTGTTGTATTAAGCCATAACATTTTTGGTGTTGTTTTCTACTACATCACAATCTAGCCTATGCTGATTAATGTACATTCTAAAGAGAAAGTATGTCATGGTTAAAAGGGACATACATTTCTGTTTGTATTTGAGATAGGGTCTCACTCTGCCATCTGGGCTTCAGTGCAGAGGTGCAAACTTGGCTCAGTGCAACCTCAGCCTCCCAGGTTTAAGTGATCTGCCCACCTCAGCCTCCTAAGTAGCTGGGACTAGGATTACAGACCCATGCCTACGCCACTATGTCCAGCTAATCTTTTGTTTTTGTTTTGTTTTGTAGAGAGAGGGTCTTACCGTGTTACCCAGGCTGGTCTCCAACTCCTGGGCTCAAACGATCCGCTTGCCTGGGCCTCTCGAAGTGCTGCGATTGCAGATGTGAGCCACTGCGCCTGGCCTAAAGGGGATATACATTTGAGGTAGAAGAAACTAGGCCTTTTATCCCAGCTCAACCACTTATTGGTTGATCTTGAATATATTACAGATGCATATATTACAGTTTATTGGACTATGTTCCCATAAACCCATAATAAGTTGAAAATATCATTAAGTCAAAAAAGTTTTTAATACACATAACCTACCAAACAAGATACCTTAGGCTAGCCTACCATGAATGTGCTCAGAACACTTAACATTACCTCACAGTTGGGAAAAATAATCTAACACAAAGCCTATAATAAAGTGTTGAATATCTCATGTAATGTATTGAATGCACTGTGGAGTATGGTTATCAGTGGTTTACTGTTGTGATCACGTGGCTGACTGGGAGCTGTGGCTCAGCTCACTGCCACTGCCCAGCATCATGAGAGAATATCATACCACATATCCCTAGCCCAAGAAAAGCTCTAAATTCAAAATTCAAAGTATACTTTCTACTGAATGTGTATGGCTTTTGCATCACCGTAAGTTGAAAATTTGTAAATCAAAACGTTATAAGTAGGGGATCATCAGCACTTAGCCTAAGTCTGAATGTTATCATGAATTTTTATTTTTTTGTAAACAATTTCAACATTTATTTTAGATTCAGGGGGTACATGTGCAGGGTTGTGACATGGGGTATATTGCATGATGCTGAGGTTTCTTTCCTTTTTGCAATGTTGAATATTTTGCAAGACCAGGGGTTTAAGGCAGGTGAGAGCATCCTTCACTATACCAGCAGACTCGGGCAATTGGAACCCTCTCCAAGGACTGAGTGTTCTAGGAACGTCAAAGTTGCCAGTCTTCTCCTTATGTGTTGCAATCCCCAATTTACTGAAGACAGGAACTGCTCATGCAAAGACAATTAGTGTCACAGGGCATGAAGTAGATTCTTGCAACAGGAAGGGGCAATGAAATTATCACAGTAGTATAATACATAATACTACTGTAATTTTTATGTGGTTATGATTTAATACTGCATCTTGACATAGATTTACATTTCTCTTCATTGCAAATGCGATTATGTATGGCCTGTAAGTGTATTCTGATAAATTTTGACTTTGTATAATAGATTTGTATACAATTTATGCAAATAAATGATAAAATAGTTTCTACATATATTGTATGCATTCATGACTTATCTTTTTCTTAATTTTTGTGATATTTCTAGGCTATGTGGTTTGTCTGCAAGATTTTTCAAATTGTCACAAATCTCCAAAATATTTTTGAATATATTTATTGAAAAAATTATTTTCAATAATTTTATTGAAAAAAATCTACCTGTAAGTGGAAGTGTGCAGTTCAAACCTTCATTGCTCAAGGGTACTGAGCTATGACTAGAAAGAACACTATAACAGACAGATACTGCTGAGATGCCGGGAAGCTGGAGGAGAATGAGATTATTACCTGGGCATCATTGTTGAGCAGAAGTCAGCCCTCCACCACAAGCCAGATGCTTTTTTCTATAAGAGAGCATTTTTGAGGGCTGGCTTTTGAAGGGATACATGATCTGTTTCCTGTCTGATAGCACCATACCCAAGCAAACCTTTCTGTCACAAGCACTTTTCTAGAAGTAGAAATACAGTTGACTCACATTTTAGTCTGTGTCTGTGTCCAAATATGGGTCCCCAAATACGGTTCAGCCTCTGTGTGTGGCCATCAGTACATGTATATCTGTGTGTGCACATGTTCCTCTGCCTTGCCAATTTAAGAAACTTCATATTTAATTTTTGAAAGTGCCATGCTTTTATAGTATTATGGAAAACTCTCATGAGTTCTCCTCCCCTCCCCTTTTCTTTACTTCTTCCCACTCATTGTTGTTTCATGTTAGACCTTGTTACTTTTCCATGACTCTTTCCTTGGATTCACTAAGAACTCTGGATAAATAGTAGATCTCAATTTTTAAGGGTATAAGCTTTTGTTTATATTTAATTTATAAGTTACCATGATAAAAATGGTATACACAGTAACAACACTATAATGTAGCACTATTAATTTATAGGTACGCTCCTCGTGTTTTAAGATTGGGTTATTATTATCTTCATATTTGAAGTGGTACAGATATTTAGATTTATTAGGTCCCATATTTGCTTAGTATTTTTATCTACTAGGTGTCATTTAAATTATACCAACCCTGAATAGGTAAGAATATTATTAAACCACAGATTTGTTTTTGCGTTTTCTGTATTTAAAATAATAATTCCATTGCACACTAGAGCATGCTGCCTAAGTGTTATTATAAGTGTAGGATACTCTCCTCCTTAAGAATTTTACTGTCTTTTCAAAAACAAAAATTATGGTGAAAGGTAGGGGTCCAGTTTTGTTCTTCTGCATATGGCTATCTAGTTATCCCAGCATCATTTGCTGAATAGGGAGCGTTTTCCCTATCGCTCATTTTTGTCTACTTGGTCAAAAGTCATATGGTTGTATGTGTGTGTATTAGACTGTTCTTGCATTACTATAAAGAAATGCCCGAGACTGGGTAATTTATAAGAAAAGAGGTACTATTGCCTGACAGTTCTGCAGGCTGTACAGGAAGCACAGTGCCGGCATCTACTTCTTGGGAGGCCTCAGGAAGTTTTTACTCACGGCAGAAGATGAAGCAGGAGCAGGTGCCTCACATGGCAAAAACAAGAGCAAGAGAGAGTAGGGGGACTGCCACACATTTTAAATGATCGTATCTTGTGAGAACTCACTATTGCCAAGCAGCACCAAGCTGGGATAGATGCATCCCCATGACCCAAATGCCTCCTATCAGGCCCCATCTCCAGCACTGAGTATTACAATTCAACATGAGATTTGGGTGGGGACAAATATACAAACTATATCAGTGTGCAGCTTTATTTCTGAGTTCCCTATTCTGTTCCATTGGTCTGTGTGTCTGTTTTTGTATCAGTACCATGACGTTTTGTTTACTGTGATGTATTGTAGCTTGAAGTTGGGTAGTGTGATGCCTCTGCCTTTGTTCTTTTTGCTTAAGATTGTTTGGCTGTTGGGATTCTTTTTGGTTTGTATGAATTTTTAAATAGTTTTTTCTAATTCTGTGAAAAATGACCTTGGTCATTTGGTAGGAATAGCATTAATCTATAGATTGTTTTGATACGATGAATTAAAGATTTAAACATAAGACCTGGAACTATGAGAATCTAGATGAAAATGTAGGAAATACCCATTCTAGGCATAAGCCTTAGGAAAGAATTTATGGCTAAGACCTCAAAAGCAATTGCAACAAAAAAAATGGACAAGTGGAACCTCATTAAACTAATGAGCTTCTGCACAGCAAAAGAAAGTATCAGCAGAGTAAACATACAACCTAAAGAATGGGAGACAATAACTGCATCTGACCAAAGGTCTAATAAAGGCTAATATCCAGAATGTATGAGGAACTTAAATCAGCAAGAAAAAGAAAGAAAGAAAGAAAGAAACCTCCATTAAAAACGGGCAAAGTACATGAACAGATACTTCTCAAAAGAAGACATGCAAGCAGCCAAGAAACATATGAACAAATGTTAAACATCACTCATTATCAGAAAAATGCTAATCAAAACCACAATGAGATACCGTGTGTACTAGTCAGAACAGCTATTATTTAAAAAGTCAAAAATAATAGCTGCTGGTGGGGCTGTGGAGAAAAGGGAACACTGTACTGTTGGTGGGAATGTAGATTGCTTTAGCTACTGTGGAAAGCAGTTTGGAGATTTCTCAAAGAATTCAAAACAGAACTACCATTTGACCCAGTAGTCCCATTACTAAGCATTTACTGAAAGGAGAAGAAATCATTCAACCAAAAAGACAGGTGCACTCGTATGTTCTTGATAGCACTATTGACAATAGTGAAGACCTGGAATCAACAAAGGTGCCCATCAGTGATGAGTTAGATAAAGAAATATGGTACATACACACCATGGAATACTACACAGCCATAAAAAAAGAACAAAATCATGTCTTTTGCAGCAACATGGATGCAGCTGGAGGCCATTGTCCTAAGCAAGTTAAGGCAGAAACAGAAAACCAAATACTGTATATTCTCACTTTTAAATGGAAGCTAAACATTTGGTACACATAGACATAAAGATGGCAACAACACACACTGGGGGCTACTACAGCTGGGAAACAGGGAGGGAGAAAGGGCTGAAAACTACCTATTGGGTACTATGCTTATCACCTGGGTGACAAAAATCATTTGTACCCCAAACCTCAGCATCACCTAATATACCCATGTAATGAACCTCCACCTGTACCCCCTGAATCTAAAATAAAAGGTGAGATTATTTTTAAAAATTAAAAATAAGCCAGGTGCAGTGATTCACGCCTTAATCCCAGCACTTTGGGAGGCAGAGAAAGGCAGATTACCTGAGGTCAGGAGTTCGAGACCAGCCTGACCAACAGAGAGAAACCCCATCTCTACTAAAATTACAAAAAAAATCAGCCAGGCATGGTGGCGCATGCCTGTAATCCCAGCTACTCGGGAGGCTGAGGCAGGAGAATCACTTAAACCCAGGAGGTGGAGGTTGCAGCGAGCTGAGATTGCGCCATTGCACTCCAGCCTGGGAAACAGGAGTGAAATTCTGTCTCAATAAATAAATAACTAAAGTGATGCATTTAGGAGAGAAACTCTGTCTAAGTAAATAAATAAAACAAAAATTAAAGTGATACATTTGGAACATGCCCAGTACAACCACAGGATACAGAAGTAGAGGAAATTCAAGGTATCAGTTTTCAGTATAAAACCAAAGTGATGTGTTTCAGAACAGCTTTTAACGTTGACATGACTTTCTAGTTGACTTTTTTTAGTATTCTATTGATATTCAGACATTGTGATTAAGAGTCAGTTTTTTTCACTTTTGTTATATACATATATATTGATATATATTGTATATAAAATAGATTATTAGGAAGAAGAATCTTGTTTTCTTAAAAGATTCAATTAAGCAAAGAGGGTGATGCTTTTAAGACCCTTTTTCCTAATGGTTGCATTTCATGAATTAATAATTCTAGAACTTATGCTCTTGCTTTTAAATGTATGTTCCCCTACAAAGTGAGCTCCTGAAAAATGAATGCAAAAGTATCACCGGCTGGGCACGGTGGCTCACATCTGTAATCCCAGCATTTTGGGAGGCGGAGGTGGGCGGATCATTTGAGGTTGGGAGTTCGAGACCAGCCTGACCAACATGGAGAAATCCTGTCTCTACTAAAAATGCAAAATTAGCGGGGTATAGTGGCTTGTGCCTGTAATCCCAGCTACTCAGGAGGCTGAGGCCCAGTTGCTTGAACTCGGGAGGCAGAGGTTGCAGTGAGCTGAGATCATGCTATTGTACTCCAGCCTGGGCAACAAGAGTGAAACTCTGTCTCAAATAAATAAATTAATTAAAAAGTCCCTTGTGTGTATCAAAAGGAGATGGTTTTGCCACAAACTGTAGTTAAGGCAAACAGTTAACTTAAATTTACTATGGACCAAAAGTAGAGTTTATTCGATTATTTGATTTAATTACAAAACGTATAGAAAGTTTTTTAGTGTAGTACTTTTCAGATGTAACTATTGGGACTGTATTTTGAAATGTATCACATATAGCAAAAAGAAAAGGAAAAAATCCTATTTTTAAAATTATATTGCAATATATACATATATAAATATAATGTGATATTCACTGTGATAGCATTCAAAATGGCCCCCATGAAGCCTCATTTCCTACTATTCTCACCTCTGTATGATTCTCTCCACATTGTGCCATGGTTGGTCCGTGTGACCAATATCATATGGCAGAAGAGATGCCACTTCTGTGATTAGGTTTTCAAAGACTGTGGCTTACATCCAAGTGCCCTCTCTCTTTCTTTCATGTGCTTTCTCTCTCAATATCATCACTCTAGGAGAAGCCCGCTGACATTCTGTAAAAGTTTTTCCAGCATCCTACAGAATGGAGGCCTGGCAACAACCGTGAGTGAGCTGAGAAGCAGATTCTCCAGCTCCACCAGAGCCTGGAGATGATAGCAGCCCTGGGGACAGGGTAACTACAACTGTATGAAGATCCTGATCCAGAACAACTCCACTAAGCCACTCCCAGATCCTGACCCTCAGAAACTCTATAATAAATATTTGTTGTTTGAAGATATTAGTTTGGGAGCAATTCATTATGACACCACAGTGGAGAACTTACTATAGTTGTCAATGTTGAGTAGAAAATAAATATTTAGAATTTGTTTGAAGTTTTTAATATTTCAAGCCTATCGCCAACACATCAATATGTTTTCTGTTTTAAATTGAAATTATATGAGAGTATGGAGGCTTGCTCTGATGATTCCTGTTTCTAAATACATAATGGGCTTTTTAATTTTCTATTCGGTCTTGAAAAAAAGCAGATGTCAGTTAATGTCACCCAAAAGCACAAGGTGATTTTACTCAAATATTTTTTGGATGATATAGCACTTTTTAGGAAAGGCATCTGCCACAAAAATGTTTGTCTCAAAATGATGTATTGCTGGCACGGATCACCGCTGCAAGTGACCTGCTCTCCTGCAGAGAAGGGCATGCTTTGCACAGTGCATGGCTGCCATTGGTGCTCTATAATTGTCCATCATCACAGCACTATGATATTAGTGCTCAGAGTCTATCAATCAGTTGAGAGCTGTTTTGGCTTAAGTGGTGTGCTTTGTTTCACTGAGATGTGTAATGCCAAGAGATTCTGCTGTTACTAAAATAGAACACGCAATGCTAGATTAAATACATACTTTCTTAAAATGGGATTCTGGTTTTCTAATTCCAGAGGAATTCAATGACCTAATGGTTTCACTATCAATCCATCAGCAATCCTTCTCTAAGAGTGTCTGTTGGAGTCTTGAGGACCCAGAGTAGCTGAATATTCTTACCAGGTAAGCCTTTTTTGCTCAAGCTTCAGATTATGGTAGAAAACGGTCGTTGTGGGGAGAGGAATAGAAATGGGTCTTTGATTCATTTGCCAGGGCTGCCTAACAAAGTACCATGGACTGGGTGACTTAACAGAAATGTATTTCTCACAGTTTGGGAGGCTAGAAGTCCAAGACCAAGGTGTTGGCAGGGTTGGTTTTTTCTGAAGCCCTCTCTCCTTGGCTTGTAAAGGGTTGTTCTTCCTCTGTGTCTCCATACGGTCTCCCTTTGTGGCTATTGCACCCTACTCACCTCTTCTTTTATGAACACCAGTCACATTAAATTAGGTTCATTCTAATGACCTTATTTTACCTCTTTAAATACCCTGTCTCCAAATACAATCACATTCTGAGGTACTTCAACATGTAAATTTTGGGGAGACATTATTCAACCACAAGAGAATCGAAATGTATTGTTTAGGTAAAAAACGAACAGAGCAAACAAATAAAATCATTTGAAATTTTTAGCAGAGATGAATAAGGGATATGTGTTACAGTAAAAGTGGTAATAAGAGCAGGCTTCTTGTAAGTTAATTTTATTATAGTACTGATATGTTTTTTACCTGTAGTTTTTATTTCTTCTGCATAAAAGATTTGTGGTACTTATTTGATATAATTAGCTCACATTCAAGAAAGACCAATGCTCAAATATAGTTTTTTATAAAATCTACATGAATAGATAATTTATTAAGCTTTTATTATCTGGTGTGTGCATGTTTGTTTAAATAAAGAGAAACCAGTAATTCACTTATACTACAGAATAATATTAGCCCAGACCAATCTTTCTTTTCTCATCCCTCATTTTTTTAATTATCCCAAATAAAAAAGAAAATGTCAATATTTCACCAACTTAATGAGTATACAATAGGTGCTATAACTATTAGCATGATTCTTTGTGCTTGTGCTGTGAGGCCTGATGAAGCATTTGATACCCAGTCCTTCTCATACAACCTCCCAAACAGAGTTACTGTTAAGACGGGTCCAGATGTCGGCTTCAGACTAAATAAGCGTCCATCAGTTGACACCTGATTAAAACAAAAAAGTAGGCAAAGGCTACCGTCAAGTTATATAATCCCATAACTCACTTTTAAAATTTAGTATAACTGAATGAAGAAACAAAAACACTGGCCAAATTCTGTTCAAAAAACTTTGAAATGTTGCCAAGTATAAGAAAAATTGAGCTATGCAACTGGCATTGATTCATTTATTATTGAAATGCCCATAATCAATAATATCTTCTAATGTACTTACCTGTGGAAACACCGTAAGAGTTAATAAACACAAACCAGTGGATTTGGCAGTATACAGAAAAGAAATCTAGTCCTCTCAGACAAGATAAAGACTTCCCCAAATGGCCTGAAGCAATTGACTAAGTGGGGTTTGAACTGAGCATTGGTCATCTCCTGTCTCTTGCTCCCCACAGCCTCCTCACCATTCCATTATCCTCCCTCACCGCAGCGGTAATTTCTACTGGGAAAGGGGACTGAGAGGAGAACTTGCAGGAAGTCAGCAGAAGAATGTGGCTGGGCAGAGCACATGTGCAGCAAGGGATTATTTCTGAACTTTAAAAAGTTTTTGCTTTTTTGCCAACATCAACCACTGTGGCATTCTCTCTCCTTCAGCTTTTCCTTGTCTCGTTTCCTTCTATCATCACACAGAGCCTTGACTCACTCAATGAGAGGGACTCCTTTCAACTTCCCTTGGCCATCACTCCCCAGTGACCCTAAGGGGCTCCAGTGGGACTGGCTCTGAAACTACTCTTGCTCTTCCTACTTGGAAGACCTAAAACAGCCCAGCCTTCTCCCTGTAATCCCCAAAATAAGATATATATCTTTTTATTCTCAAGGACACACTAATTATTATGTTAAGAATTTCAAGACAAGAAATACAGCCTGTTCAATGTCCTTCATGATCCCCAAGGATAATCTTACTCTTTCCAAATAGAAATTTGTATGATATATGTTAGCAGTTGAGCAGGTTTTTATATTAAAAAGGACTTCCTTTTACATGAAACTAACTAGCAATAGTCGAAGATTCTTACCTGAAATTCTCCAGGTGCAAGCTTCGTTTCACTCAGCAACACCTCAGGAAAGACATACTGGGTTCTGAAAGTACCACTGAGGGAGAACATTTCAAACCTGGTAGAAGCTGTTTCCACTGAGTCACCACAAGTGTTTAAACCAGTCGTTTTGCACTTCAGCAGGGTACAAATCTAGGGAAGTCATGAAAACCAGTAAGTCATAAGAAAGTCATATGGGATATGTTAATTTGCTTGATTTAATCATTCATGGTGTCTACGCATATCAAAACATCACATAATACACTGTAAATATATATAATTTTCATTTGTTAATGACAATAAAGCTGGGGCAAATTTTAAAGATAAAATAGAAAAAAGAATAAAATAAATAAAATGCTAGATGCTCTTTAAAAAAAACATGAGAAAGTCAACTGAAATACTCTCTTAATTTAGAAAAATGCCTATGCTTCTTTATTTGGTAAAATTATGTTACTTCCTCATTAGATCCATCCAGTTTATTGCTAGATAATTAATGCAACTAGTAATAAAAATAAAGGACTTTAAGCCCCAGTGCTTCCTGCAATTCACTGCCGAATAGATTAATCACATAAAGAGACAATCAGATCCTTAGCCTATAGCCATGAACAGTTATATCTTCATTGTTCTCAAGTTATTAATGATTTTAGTTATCAAGAGCTTAAAATATGTTTAAAGGTTTAATTCAGACACCTGTGTAAATCACATCTTATTGCCTGTTTCACACAATAAAAGAGCTTCAGAGTTGTAATAAGCCGTAGAGTTGACCTAGAGGCAACCCCTATAATCTAGAAAAGTCATAACCTTTATATCTGTGCAAGAACTGAAACACTTCCCCATTAAGTTTTTTTTCCACTATAGTATGTAGCTATTTGACTATAAAATCTAAGTATATGAGTCATCTCACCAGGCAGATGAAAAGTTTCAAAAAAGAGATCCATATTCATTTAACTTCATTTGTACAGCATCTTCCAAGTGACCTTCATTTCTTGCTTGACTAAAGCAGTAGCTGCTAACTGGTCGCACTGTTTCCACTTTGCAGATGGAAAGTAATCACTTCAGTGCAAGTATATTAAGATGGGATAGAAATAACTTTCATGTAAAGGTAGAACGAACACACGCTTCCATTTTATTTCCTACAATCCTTCAAAAAGAACACTAATTTTTTTGTCAAAGATAAAATCCACAAATATGGGAAGATAGGAGGATAGAGCACAGCATAGTTTTAGAAACTAGGATGTTGATACAAAAAGGAGTAACTGATTTAGCAGACTTGAGAAAGACAAGTCCTAAACTAGCGGTAGAAAGAGCCAAGAATCAAGCCTATCTACATTCCAAAGCACTCAAAGATTTAATCACTGGGACTGCTCTGTACCTAGAACTGGGAGTAAAGTTGTGGCAGTGGAAGGAAAAAAAATGAGCAGGAAGTTGTGAAGGATGCCTTGGATACTAAGTCCTCCAAAAAAATGGGTAACTGACCCTCCCCTACTCCAGTAAATAAATGAGAATGTTTCCAGAGAGGGTAAAGTAGATGGTGTTAAGATGGAAGTTTGGGAGACATAGTTGAAGGGGATAACATGAATAAATAATACTGAATGTTAAAAACGTTCCCCCTCCACCCCCACCCACACCTTGCAAGGCCATTTTCCCCACTTGGCTCCCTAATGCTGTCAGCAGAGATTTATCTTTCAGGAATAGGGTTGCCAGGTAAAACATAGGGCAAGACTCCCAATTCAATTTGAAGTTCAGATATGCAACAAATAATTGTTTAGTATGTCTTAAATATTGAATGGGATATACTTACACTTTTTTAAAAGAATGTCTGGGCCAGGCACAATGACTAACGGTTGTAATCCCAGCACTTTGGGAGGCTGAGGCGGTGGATCATTTGAGTTCAGGAGTTCGAGACCAGCCTGGCCTACATGGTGTAACCTTGTCTCTACCAAAAATATAAAAAATTAGCTGGGTATGGTGGCAATCACCTGTAATCCCAGCTACTCAGGAGGCTGAGGCAGGAGAATTGCTTGAACCTGAGAGGCAGAGGATACAGTGAGCCAAGATCATGCCACTGCACTCCAGCCTTGGCAACAGAGAGAGACTCTGTCTTAAAAAAAAAGTTTATCTGAACTTCAGATTTACCTGAAGATCCTGTATTTTTATGTCCTAAATTAGGCAACTGATTCAAGAAAGAAATTAGAAGAATCTGGAAACCTGGAAGACCTGACCATCCCAAGAGGAAATCTCTAAAGACACTTACCTCAGATTTCCCCCCAACAAAAGGTCCAGGTAGATCATTCTATCATGAAGCTCAAAATTGGCAAGTATTAGTCACATGCTCAGAATTTTCTACCAGTTTTTGATAATCCCCAAGAATTACCAGATATGTGAGAAAAACTTATTACATGAAAAAGTAAATTAAAAAAGCAGATAAAGACAACTTAAAGGAAGCAGGCAGAAGAAGCTTCAAGAAAAAGTTTCCTAAATAGCCTCAGAGAAAGAAGAAAAAAAATGCATGCACAAAACAGTAACTAGTGTTGAAGAAAAAGTAAAACTCAGAAGACAAAAAAGAGTTCTTGGAAATTAAGAACATGTTAACAAAAATAAAGGATTCAGTGCAAGATTTGGAAGATTAAGAGGAGGAAATCTCTCAGAAAGTAGAGGAAAAAAATTAAGTAGTAGAAAACGGCAGAGAAAATGAGAAAATTAGAGGACCAATTAAGAGGCAAAAGATCCCAATAATAGGAGTTTCAGAAAAAGAGAAAAAGAAATAGGAAGAAATTCTGTATGCATTCTGGGGAAGGTGCAGAATGAGGAATACACATACAGAGAATCAGGAATCAGAAGAACCTCAGAATTCTCAGTAGCAACATAGGAAGGGAGGATATAATACCTTCACAATACTGAATAAAAGTTATAACCACCTTTGAATTCCATGCCCAGTGAAATACCTAATCAAATTTAAGAGGAAAAGCACTTCAGATATGTAAGTCTCAAAAATTTTGCATCCCAATCACTCTCTTTCAGGAAACTGTTAACAACAAGAAAGAGGGCATAAGCCAAAAACAAGGTAGACAGGGAACAGAAAACAGGAAATCCACACAGGGAAGTGGTAAACAAAAATCTTCACCATGAGGACGAAGGGAGATTCCAGGATGACCCCTATGGTGTAAAAGACATGCAGAGCAGCCAGTTCAGATTAGAGCAATGTGGCTAGACAGCACTGACTCCAACACAACAAAGGAGCAAATAAACACAGAAGGAGAAAAACAGAGAACCCCAAACAAGGAGATAGCTAAGAGAGAATTTCTAGGATGACAGTAAAGGAAATCTCAATATGACAGCTGTGCAAAAGAACTAGAGGGAAACCAGTGCAGAGAAAGGTTATTATTTTTAGCTCAGGATACTCTTATGAAAATGACATTGTAGGAATATTACTCTGAGATGCTGTTGGAAGATATGGGGAGTTTTAACAAAAAGTCAAAGAAAATTAAAGAAATTTTAAAAAACAAGGCAATTAATAACTTTAGGAAAAACAAAGAAAAAATATAAAAGCAATACTCTGAGAGATGTTTACAATGACATATTGATATAAACAAAAGTTATATTGGACAATTGGTAGAGGGGACACAGGAAGGATGATGTAGCAAAGCTTAATGTTAAGAAAATGACTAAAACTGGTGAGTTTTTAAAAATAAAAATATTATTAGAAAATATTAATGGTATTGTAATTATGGACGTAAAAGTCGAAAGTGCCTCTGGGAAGGGAAACTAGGTAAAATTAAGGAAGGCACAACTGTTTTATAACATTTTTAGTCTTTTGTCTTCTTGACTATGAGCCTGTATTACTTTGATCAAGAGAAATGAAAAGAGAAAGAATAAAACTGATTCAGGCAATAAGAAAGGACAGAAAGTCTTGCACATGAAGAGAAAGTAAGAGATAAAGGAATTCAATTAGAACTAAATTTTATAAATAAAGCAGTGCTACTCAAAAACGTAGTGATGAGTAAATTCTGTAAGAAACAACTAAGATTCGAAAGTATTTGTCTCTAGACAGGTGGACTGGGTAGAGCAGAGAGGCAACTAGTGTTTTATGAGCCTCTAGAGCTGTTTATTTCCTTAATTACGGCCATGTGCAACTTTGATTAAACTAATAAGGAAGGCAGGGAGAAGATTAATCCAGGTGATAAGAAAGGATGGGACACCTGGTCTATGAAAAGGACTGGAAGAATAAAGGAACTAAATAAGGAGCTACTAGCAATACAGCCAATGTTTATGTGAGTGAAGCTAGGTATTGTAGGTCTGGTCATTAAGAGAAAAGGTTATGCTTATTTTTATTAACAATAATAATAATAAAGTGGAATGTACTTAATAAAATATTTATTAAGTACATTCCACGTGGCAGTGTGAAAGGAAAATACCTTGGACCTCCAAAATCACGAAGCTAAAGGGAAAAGTCAAGCTGGGAGCTGCTTCAGGCAAACCTGCCTCTCATTCTATTCAAAGTCAGCCCTCTGCCAGGCTCAGTGGCTCATACCTGTAATCCCAGCACTTTGGGAGGCAGAGGTAGGTGGATCGTTGCCTGAGGTCGGGAGTTCGATACCAGCCTGACCAACATGGAGAAACCTCATCTCTACTAAACATACTAAATTAGCCAAGCGTGGTGGTGCATGCCTGTAATCCCAGCTACTTGGGAGGCTGAGGCAGGAGAATCACTTGAATCCGGGAGGCAGAGGTTGAAGTGAGCCAAGATCACACCACTGCACTCCAGCCTGGGCAACAAGAGTGAAACTCCGACTCAAAAAGAAAGAATGAAAACAAAGTCAGCCCTCATCTTACTGTGACAAATGCATATAACTGATTGCCTCCTTTGGAGAAGCTAATCAGAAACTCAAAAGAATGTAATCATTTGTCTCTTATCTACCTGTGACCTGGAAGCCCCCTCCCAACCTTGGTGTCCTACCTTTCCAGAGCAAACCAGTGTTCATCTTACATATGTTGGTTGATGTCTCTTGGCTCCCTAAAATGTACGCTAAATGTACCACCTTAGGCACATGTCATTAAGAATTAAGAACTCCTGAGGCTGTGTCATGGGTATGTGTCCTCAACCTTGGCAAAATAAACTTTCTAAGTTAACTGAGACCTGTCTCAGATTTTTGGGTTTCACACCAATGACAGTGTCAAATACTTTACATTTATTTACTAAATTGAACTTCCCCAAACCCTAATATATTATTATGATTGTTCTTTCTCCCAGCACTAGGTTAGGTCCTCCAGTAACATTCTCTAATTGTGCATGGTACTTTTCCTTTGCAGCATTTGTCACAGCTAAAATTATATAGCAGTTTCCTTTGGTTTCTATTAGATGCCTGTCTCACCACTAGACTTAAGCTCTATGAAAGCAGTGAATATATCTGCCTTGTTCATCTTAATATCCCCAGGCTCTAGCAATTGCCAGAACAAAGCAAGCATCACATACATATTTGGTGAATGAAAACGAGTCCATATGTTATAGAAGGGAATAATCAGAGATTTAAAGAGGCTGAGGGGTAGGCCCAAGGTCACATGACTACTACATAATAAAGCAGGGATTCACCAAGGATTTTTGACTCTGGAATCCATGTTCTCAACATGCTACCCAAAGTCCCTACATTTAATTTTTGGTTTTTAGCAGAGCTTTTACCCCTAATTCCTTACACTGTTGGGGAGCAGGTTTTACATTCTAAGTGATGATTTGGATGACTCTGACCTTGATGGGAGGATGCAAACAGGAAAAAGCATGCAGATAGTAATCTGCTATCTGCTAAGTAATCTGCTAAGAGCATTGTGTAAAGGGAATAAACTTCTTTCATTTATCTATCCCTTTATTCAATAATTTACAGAATGATGCTTTGAAATTGTTGGGTTGCTCCCTCTCCCCAACTCTTGACAACTGCTCCAAATCTACTTTCTTCAAGCTCCTCTTCAAGCTGTTTTACCCAACATTTTACCACCCCTACACTACAAAATGCCACAACTTACTTCTTTCCTCACTTCCTTAGAAGTCTTGCAAACTTATGCATGTTCACTACAGAATACTTGGAAAATCTGTGTGGCAAGATGGGGGTTTATTTCACTTTCACCTCTCTTTGTTTTTCTTCTCTTGGTTTGGAGGTAGCTTTTGGTGATAACTGAGATTTTTCAAGCATAATATATCATCACAGTTAAACTATGAAAAATTATAAATATAATACCAAAATTCGTCATCCTCAATACCAAAATCCAAAATCCTCTGAAAATAAAAGCTTTCTTTTTTTGAGACGCAGTCTAGCTCTGTCACCCAGGCTGGAGTGCAATGGCATGATCTTGGCTTACTGCAACCTCTGCCTCCTGAGTTAAAGCGATTCTCCTGCCTCAGCCTCCCGAGTAGCTGGGACTACAGGCGTGCGCCACCACGCCCGGCTAATTTTTGTATTTTTAGTAGCGACAGGGTTTTTCCATGCTGGCCAGAATGGTCTTGATCTCTTGACCTCGTGATATGCCCACCTCGACCTCCCAAAGTGCTGAGGTTACAGGCGTAAGCCACCATGCCCAGCTGAAAATAAAGAATTTTTGTAACCCACTAGCACATTGGCATTAAAACCTAACTTAAATTAACATAAGGCTATAACATTTTTATTCAAGCTATTTGAGGTGAATAGTCCCATGTTTTCCTACAGATATATTAATATGCTTGATTCTGGGTGTTGTCCCAGGCTCTTCTGGTAATATCAAGTAAGATGTATTATTATTTTTAAGTATAAAGATTCCAAAACATCTCTGATACCAATGGTTTAGATGGAGTATCACTGTCTAGCAAGATAAACAGGAAGCTTGGTTTTACTTGACAAAGCTAACTTACCTCACAACACTAAGAAAGGACTTCCCACAACTCTCTAGGTACAGCCAAGACTCTAAAGGAAGGCAAAAAGTAGGAGAAGATTGAGGAGGAAGGAAGGAACAGGAGGAAAGAAGGGCTAAGAGATTACTTTCTTGTTTTGTAACCAACTTTTTTTTAACTTAAAAATAATGCATCACAATTTATATTTGAATTTCAAAAATTTATATAGCAATATAATACCACATATATGTCACATATATAAGGCAATATATATTAATGTACCATATAGTATATGGTAATAATTTTATGGCAATAACAATATAATTTCCAGTTGTTGGAAATTTTGTACCTGTGTTCATGATATTATTTTTCTCCCTTTCCTCCAGCACTTTGGAACACTGAGTAGCAGTATTGATTCCTCCTTATTTTATTTTATTTTATTATTTTACTTTGAGGCAGAGTCTCACTCCGTCACCTAGGCTGGAGTGCAGTGGCACAATTTTGGCTCACTGTAACCTCCATCTCCTAGGTTTAAGCACTTCTCCTGCCTCAGCCTCCCGAGTAACTGGGATTGCAAGTGCCTGCCACCACACCTGGCTAATTTTTGTATTTTTAGTAGAGACAGGGTTTCACCATGTTGGACAGGCTGGTCTCGAACTCCTGACCTCAGATGATCTGCCTGCCTGGACCTCCCAAAGTGCTAGTATTACAGGCCACTACACCAGGCCTGATTCCTCCTATATTTTATATGTTTTTTCTCTTGTGGCTCTTTCTCTTAGACCTATGAAGGCAGTTAAGGCTCTCTCATTTGTTGAGAAACACACACACACACACACACACACACACACACACACCCATTTCTCCTGACCATGAGTCTCTGTTAAGCCCTTGTCTTGTTTCTCTTCTTCTTGTCTCAGATAAGATTTTTGGGGGGAAAAATGCATCACTTTCTTAATATGCTCACTTCCCTTTGACTTTTCAACCCAATATAATCTGCCCATTATCCTACCATTATGAGCTCAGGAAATGCTGCCAAAATCATACTCAATAATGCTAATAATGGTCAATGTATTGCGTTAACACACCTCATTTAAGAGACTTTTTCTGAGAGTCTTTACTTCTTTGGTATCTACCAGATGTTCTCTTTTTAAATTCTCTTTTATTTCTCAATTGCATTTGCAGGTTTCTTTTCCTCTGTCCTTTCCTGATCCAAATACAGAAGCTCCAGAAAAGTTCTACCTTGTCGATAGCTCTTTATCGTCAGTGCAGTCTCCTTTGTAGTGTCATTCACTCTCTTGTGCTTAATTGCCCCTTGTATCTTGCTGATTCTCAAAACAATGTTTCTAATTCTAGTGTCCCCCTTAAGCATCAAAGTATTCAACAGCCAACTGGCTGGATCCAGCTGAATGTTTCATGACTACTTCAAAACCCGCACATCTGTAACTGAACTCAGCCTCTTCCCACTGTCAGCCAGCCTGCTCCTCTCTTGCCTGCTGATCTGTCAGAGGCATCTCACCCACCCAGCCATTCTTACCAGAAACCTGCTACATTCTGGACTTTTCATTCTGCTTTTCTGTT
Source organism: Cacajao melanocephalus (assembly GCA_963573385.1). Classification (NCBI taxonomy): domain Eukaryota; kingdom Metazoa; phylum Chordata; class Mammalia; order Primates; family Pitheciidae; genus Cacajao; species Cacajao melanocephalus. The sequence continues at coordinate 29,947 of CAUYLG010054559.1, read as the reverse complement.
CCACATCAAATTAGCCACTGAGTTCCGTTTTCTAAATGTTTCTGGACTCAAGACCCTGCTTTTATTCAGACAAACACCATCTTGGTCCAGGCCCTTAATAAGATTGTTTTAATAATCTAGTGTTTTAGGTCTTTGCTCCATCATCTACAGAGTAGTAAAAATGATGTACTCAAAGGCAGATCTGACCACATCATTCCCTCACTGGACAGCTTCCACCAGCTGACCATCACCCGCAGAATAAAGGCTGACTCTTCAGTATGCTATGTAAGATCCTGCAGGACATGATGGTGCTTCCAGGCTTATCTCCCACCAACCCCGGCTTCTCGAGCTATGCCTTAGTAGCACTGACCTGTTGCTCTTCTCCGCAGACCCTGGTCCTCCTGCATCCACACCCTTGTTCATGCTCTTCACACCACAAAGAATTCCCTCCCACTCTTTTTCACCTGGATAACGGCAACAGCTCCAGAAACTTCCCTGGATTCCCAAATCAAGCTAAGTTGAACTCTTTAGTGCTCCTGCAGCAAAATGTGCATTCTACAGACTATCACATGCCAATCTATGCTGAAATTGTTCAAATATCCTTCTCCACTACTAAAGACTAAAGTCCTCAAGAGGAGGATCTATTCTTATCTATCTTCATATCATTAACACTAAATAAATACCTGGCATATAGTAGGCCTTCATTTGCTGAAATGAACAAGGATTGGTAGAGTAGTTATCACAGGGCAAGCAAAATACTGTGCAATTGGCATAATTTCAGCACTCAAGGGGTTCTCAGTCTCAAATAAGTATGTGAATACTATGACATAATATGTCTCTGATAAAGCTAAGCATAAGGTGTTCTGGGAGCACATAAAGGAGGTACTTAACTCCTGGGGAGGTAGGAGTAACTCTGTGGGAAATGTCCAGGCAGCCTCCTTGGTGAAGATAACACCTGAAAAGTGCTATGAAAGATGAGTAGTTGGGGATCACCATGGACCAAACAATCTGTGCAAACACCCTGAGGTTCTGCAGGTGTTAGCAAATAGGAGATGGCAAAATATCTCAATATTGCGGAAGCGCAGGATATATGTGAGTGCAAGTGAGATTACAGGGTAGAGAACAGGAAGGGACCACACATCTAGACTTTGTGTGCCTTTCATGTTAAGAAATGTGATTTGTCAATTAGAAGTCAGTGAGGAATTTTAAGCCAGACAGTGATATAATCAAAAACAGCTTTTTGTGATTTCTGTAACTACAGTGTAGAGAACTGACTGGATGGAGCTGAGACTGTCAGACTGTCAACAGGAAGCCCTGGTAAGTGAGATAAGATGGGGGCCAGACTAAGGAAGAGAGGAGCAGAATGAGAGGACCCTGGAGGCCACTTGAGAGCAGTGAGAGATTGGATCTTTGCAGCAATAAACCATTCCATTGAACAATCTTCGTGGTCAACTCCATTCACCTCCAGGATATACTTAGTGTCAAACTCTTTATAAAGCAAGATAGGCATTTGTGAGCATACAGGGAAAATGGCTTAATTTGTTCAGGCAGGAGATAAAATAGGTTTTCAATGAACTCCTGTTATAATTATCTGTAATTTGAGTATTTTTAATACAGCTAATGCAAGTAAATGTTCTGCCTTTTCCTAACCATCTTAAAATTGAGCTGACATCTAAGATTTCAAGATTTAGCAAATAGGCTGGGTGTGGTGGCTCAAACCTCTAATCCTAGCACTTTGGGATGCCGAGGTGGGCGAATTGCCTGAGCTCAGAGAGTTTGAGACCACTCTCAGTAACATGGTGAAACCCCGTCTCTACTTAAATACAAAAAAAGAAAAAAAAAAACCCAAAAAATTAGCCAGGCACAGTGGTGCTGGCCTGTAGTCCCAGCTACTTGGGAGGCTGAGGCATGAGAATCGCTTGATGGGGTGGTGGAGCTTGCAGTGACCTGAAGCACTACTGCACTCCAGCTTGGGCTACAGAGTGACACTCCACCTCAAAAAACAAAAAGTTAGCAAACAAATTTAGCTGATATTTATAGACTTCCCAGCTAAAGTTGAATTTCAAGTAAACAACAAAATTTTTAGCATACATAAATCCCCAAAAGTGGGATATACTTATACTAAAAAATCATTCATTATTTATCTGAAATGTTCATTTAACTGAGTGTCTTTCTTTTATCCAGTAATTCTTCTGGCATCAAAATATTACCTGTAGATAATAACGCCCTTCCACTGTGTGTAGTCCATCAAATGCCCCTAGGGCATACACTTCATCTGATCTCTTCTCAGACATCTTGTAGCTTAGGTGACAGCAGAGATCTTTCTGACAAACTGTGTAATTTCCTGCGACTCCTGTGAGCTCCATGAAGGTGAATTCATCAAAAAAGACAATGCCCTTAAATTCCTGGTTTCCTGTTGACAGTGCTTCTATACTGCTGGCATAAGACGTCCAATTCATCACCACAGAATGGGATGGGTGGGTATCCAGTTGCGAGAGGAGGAGTTTTCCCTCTTGTGTCTTCATATCATAATGAAATGCTCTTGGAGAACTGGGTGCATAGATGCCACTTCCTGGAAGTAATAAGTTGAAAATATCATTTGAAATAAGAAAGTAAAAAGGGATTTCACAATTGTTACTACTGTTTTAAATTCCTATTTACATTTTACTCCAAGTTATATGTTTTATTAATTTCAGTAAAACATGCTGCTAAAGACACAGAAATGAGAGGAAATCAATTAAAGTATGACACCAGATCTCTCCTTCCACCGCCCAAGATGCCGACAGGAAAGAAGGCCAAGGGGAGGAAGGTGCCTCCAGCCCCTGCTGTTGTGAAGAAGCTGGAGACCAAGAAAGTGGTGAATTCCCTGTTTGAGAAAAGGTCTAAGAATTGTGGCACTGGACAGGACATGCAGCCCCAAACCTCACCCGCTTTGTGAAATGGCCCCATTATATCAGCTTGCAGAGGCAGAGAGCCAGTCTCCATAAGCGGCTGAAAGTGCCTCCTGTGATGAACCAGTTCACCCAGGCCCTGGACCGCCAACAGCTACTCGGCTGCTTAAGCTGGGCCACAAGTACAGACCAGAGACAAAGCATGAGAAGAAGCAGAGACTCCTGGCCCAGGCCGAGAAGAAAGCTGCTGGCAAAGGGGACGTCTCCACTAGGAGACCAACTGTCCTTCAAGCTGGAGTTAACACCGTCACCACCTTGGTGGAGAACAAGAAAGCTCAGCTGGTGGTGACTGCACACATGTATCCCACTGAGCTGGTTGTCTTCTTGCCTGCCCTGTATCATAAAATGGGGGTCCCTTACTGCATTATCAAGGGGAAGGCAAGGCTGGGATGTCTAGTCACAGGGAGCCCTGCATCACTGTCGCCTTCACACAGGTTAACTCAGAAGACAAAGGCACTTTGGCTAAGCTGGTGGAAGCTATCAGGACCAATTACAATGACAGATACAATGAGATCTGCCGTCACTGGGGAGGCAACGTTCTGGGTCCCAAGTCTGTGGCTCACATTGCCAAGCTCGAAAAGGCAGAGGCTAAAGAACTTGCCACTAAACTGGGTTGAATGTACACGGTTAGGTTGTCTGTACATAAAAATAATTAAAATAATACACATTTTCTTCAAACTTTTTTTAAATTAAAAAAATAAAATATGACACCAAGAAGCCAAGAAGATACAGTTGTATATAAGAAGTCACGTATTTTGAAAAAAGAAATACATCAAGTTAAATAAAACCAAATAAACCTATAAAACAATTTAGACTGAGATTGATTTTATAGCATATTAGCAGCTAGATATTCAAAAATTAAGAGTTGGAAACCATTGTATTAAGGAGTATGTGTTAGCTAGAAAAACGTGTTTTTTTCTTTTATTTTCTGATTACATCAGCCTGTATATCTGTAAGATCACACATTACCTGTCATTTTATTTGAGGGGTAATGTATGTTGGATGCAAGGAAATTGACCCTCATGCCCATAGCCCAAGCTGAGTGGAATTCAACAGCTGACAAATGTGGCAGAACATTCATCCAAGCTGTTGGGAAGAGTATGGTGTCTACGTGGAAATCTTTCACCAGGGTAACAGCAGGATCATGGAAGAGTATATCAAAGCATGTGAAAATGCCAAAATTTCCAAAGGTGGTATTGAAAGTCACAACCTCAGGTTCCTTGGGTGCATCAAATTGCTCTTCACCCATGAAAAGGTTTTGCTGCAATAAACAGAAGATAAAGAGAAAAAAGTTCTTTTAGGAAGCTGATCTGGACATCACAGTGTTGGAAAAAGTGCAAGCTCACACCTTAGACAGTGCCAATGTCATCTATAACCACTGTTTTCATGGGAAAAGAGTTTGCTTTAGAGAATCAGAGGCCATTCCAGCTACATCAAGCCTATGGTTCAGTCTCCACATTACAGATACATACATGGGTATCTTTAACTATAAAGACCCTCTTGAATGAAAACATGGGAGAAAAATAGATCACTTCTGTTTGTCAAGTACACTTAACTGATTTCCTTGGCAAGGAACTTTGTTTGCTCCATTCTCCTCAAGACAGAGTCTATGTGGTAAGAAGTTTTTCATTCTAGCCTTGACTCATTGCCAGGGTATGTGTTTAAAAGGATAAAGTCCAATAAGCAACATTATCCAGCATAATGCAGGTAGCACTTTCTGACTCCCACACACTCCTAAAAACACACTCTTGTGTTCTAATATGTACACGTAGCCCCTTGAGCCTTTTTAAAGGAGCTTTCCACATTTTATCATTACTTTCTATGCTTTACCTCTACTAGATTTCTAAAGTATGTTTATCAGTATCAATAACATACTTTTCTCCTTGCCCACTTTATTTCATTAGGCATTCACTAATCAGATTATTTGCAAGTTAATTTTACCTTATGGTAGCGTGCCACCAGTTTTCCCTGAGAATCAAATGCCACATCAGTGTTGTATTGGTAACGGCCATCATGGGGACACTGAGGGTCACTGGCATTGCATGGCTTCTTGTCCCCAATATTAGCCACGACATAGATAGAGTTGTCCTTGGCCAGGCAGCTGAGTCTTTCTTGTACTGGGGTGTGGCCAAATCTGGTATATGTTTATTGGAGGAAAAAATCTTTGTAAATCAATCTTAGCTTTTAACAAAACCTTAAATGATAGTTGCCTAAACCTATTATTTGACATATGTAAAATAAATTCTAAATAACAATAATTAGAAAAGAAGGATTAAGACAAGAAAGGAGTTCAGAGAAAGCCCATACTTGAGTAAAATTGGTTGTAGGAACCTACTCTAGGATAAGATTCCAGACCATGTTTTTTTCTTCATAACATTTATCATAATCTACAGTTATATTTTCACTTATGTGTCCATCTTATAGTGTCTGCAGCATCTTATGGAAATCATGAGTCAATGACCTACCTATCATGTTTACTAAACTTATGTCTAACAGGAAAGAGGCATTAAAAATATTTGGGGCTGGGCGTGGTTGCTCATGCCTGTAATTCCAGCAATTTGGGAGTCCAAGCAGGAAGGATTCCTTGAGCTCAGGAGTTTGAGACCAGCCTGGGCAACAAAGCAAGAGTCTGTCTCTACAAAAATGAAAAAAATAGCCAGGCATGGTGGCGTGTGCCTGTAGTCTCATATACTTGGGAGACTGAGGTGGGAAGATTGCTTGAATCTGGGAGTTTGAGGCTACAATGAGTCCTACTGCATTTTATTTTTTTTGATACAGAGTTTCACTCTTGTTACCCAGGCTGGAGTGCAATGGCACGATCTCAGCTCACTGCAACCTCTGCCTCCTGTGTTCAAGCAATTCTCCTGCCTCAGCCTCCCGGGTAGCTGGGACTACAGGCGCACGCCACCAGGCCCAGCTAATTTTTGTATTTTTAGTAGAGATGGGGTTGCACCTTGTTGACCAGGATGGTCTCGATCTCTTGACCTCGTGATCCACCCGCCTCGGCCTCCCAAAGCGCTGGGATTATAGGCATGAGCCACCGTGCCCTGCCACTTCTACTGCATTTTAACCTGGGCAACAGAGCAAGATTCTATCTCAAAGAAAAATTTTTTCTGAATGAGTTAACAAAAGCATAGTAGGGAGTTTTTCTTCCACTTAGATAACAATTGCACTGATGGAATCTGTCTGATATTACTGTTTAGGAGCTCTAGTGCTTGCAACTTCCAGGGGAAGGCTTGGAAGACAACTCACAGTTTCAGTCCATTTTAGCTCTTAGCTTAATAGTGGTTACCAATTCCTCATCCCCTGTCGCCATGACAGGCTGTCATGTCTATGTTCCTAAAGCAGCTTGCAGGCAGCTTATGGGAGCAGTAAGAACTTGTCTTTCAAATATGCAAGATCTGTGTTCTGATCACTAATTGCTGCTTCTGATCATGGAGGTACAAACACAAAGGCAAGCAGCTATTGTCATGTATACACACACACACACACACACACACACACACACACCATTTTTGCAAGCCCAGTCTCTCGCTGAAGTGGCTTCCAGGAGATTTAAAGAGTCAGTGCCTTATTATTTTTCTTCATTTTTTTCTTTTTCTCCTTTTAGGTAGTGAGACATTTAAGGAATAAGACATATAAAAGCAATCAAATATACAGAGAAATTTAGAAAGTCACCATACATGACCAGGGAAAGGCACAGGCTCATAAAAGGCCTAAGAAGCCCTTAAATTTACATCTCGAGCTGATCCTCAACACAAACATCCTACAGTAACAACAACAAAACAAACAATCACAGCAAACCCAGAGAATCTGATCCCCAGAGTAACCACGTGATGATTCAAATGTCTAGTTATCAACCAAAAAAATCACAAATTATACAAAGAAATAGGAAAGTATGACTCACTCAAAGGAAAGGAAAAATTAACTAACTAAAATCATCCCTGAAAAAGACCACATGACAGACCTACTAAACATAGACTTTAAAACAACGGTTTTACAGATGCTTAAGAAAATAAAGAACGATGTGGAGAAAATCAGAAAACAAAACAAAGTAGAAATATCAATACAAAGATAGAAAACCTAAAAAAAACTGGAGCTGAAAATTACAATAACTGAAATAAAGATTTTACAGAAGGATTCAAAGAAAAAAAGAGAAAGAGAAGAAAGAAAGAGAGAGAGAAAGAAAGAAAGAGTAAAAAGGAGAGAAAGAGATGGAGGGAGGGAGAAAGGAAGGAAGGAGGGAGGGAGGGTGGGAGGGGGAGGAGGAAGGAAGGGAGGGAGCAGGAGGAGGAAGGAAGGAAGGGGGGAGGAGGAAGGAAGGAAGGGAAGGGGAGGAGGAAGGAATGAAGGGAGGGGGAGGAGGATGAAGGAAGGGAGAAAGGGAGGGAGAGAGGGAGGAAGGAAGGAGGGAAGGAAGGAAGGGAGGAAGAGAGGAAGAGAGGGAGGGGAAAGGAAACGGAGGGAAGGAAAGAAGGGAGGGAGAGAGAGAGGGAGGAAGGGAGGATATAGAGCTTTGCACAAAAGGCTAAGATTTGTTCCAAATTTAGTAACGAATAGGTACCATTAAAGCCTTTGAAGACAGAAGCAACCCTGTCAAAATTTTCTTCATAAAGATAAATAGAACACTGAATATAGAATGTACTAGAACAATGAGAGACTAAATGCAGGGGACTCATTAGGAAGCTGTTGCCATAGTTCAAATAAGAGGTAACAAGGATATGCTAGGGTAGTACAAGCTAGTATGAAACTTTGGAAATCCTGGAGCATTTGTTAATGCCTCATTTCTTTATTCTTTTTCAAAGTTACCAATAATTATCTGAGTAAAGCAATTAAAATGCAATTTTGAAAATCATATTTAATACTGGCATATTTATCCTCTATTGCACAACTCTGAAATGATAAATGGTTTACACCAGGTTATTGAAGAATAGCTAAGAAGGCTGTGACAACCTGTATGAATAAAAATTTGGTGCCATCAAATCTTGGTTATTGAATCTACAAACAAACTCATGTAATTAATATAAGGAAAACGTTAGCAATCACTTATAAAACATATCCTTGAAAAGACCAGAAAAGGACATAACACATATAGAAAATTATTATTATTTCAATGTGTTCATAAGAAAGAACAACCATTCAACAGTTTAACCCACCTTTGCTTCAATTAATATGTGAAATGCATAGATATAAATTGCGACACATTGAACCACTTGAAACACGTTTACCCCCAGTCTTTGTGGATCACCTGAAGTGGTGGAATAGGTAGCTTGTGGTTTGGTTTCCTGAAACAGTTCTGATGACAAACATATTTTCCTACTGTCTCCATTAGTCTTCATGTATTCTAATACATCTCAATTCAAGCTACATTTCTCAGACTGTTTGGTATATACATAAAATGCTCCAAAATTAGACCATATATCCTGATTTCTGGTTTAAAAATTCAGTTTGCTTCTGTGTGCCTGAAATCTGCCTGTTGCTTCATCCATGATATTTGCTGAGTCCTTAATGTATGCAGAGTTTTGTTCTGGATACAGAAGGACAAGGTGAAACAGAGTAATTGAAAGTTTTTTTCCAAGGCTGCTTTCAAAGTGTTCAATCTCTAGGTACAACAAAAATCGTCAATTATCAAAGAAGACATTTACTAACCTAAAATCAGCACATGTTAAGTATTCAACAAATATTTGTTAGGTTTTGACACAACACAAATCACTACATTAGGCATGTGGGCAACTAGGGGAAGTATATTCTAGGCAGAGCTGTCCAAGCACACAATGTGAAAGACATAGAAATTTTAGATGTGGTTGCTATGCTTATAAAGCGTTAGACTTACTGGAGAAACAATGTGTGCACACAAAACTCTGAAATAATAGTATGAAATAATATGCAATCAAATATCAAAATGCCTTTTCAGCCCTTCAGCTCCAAGCTGACCCTGACAAGGGCAATATGATTTTGGTGGTTCTTCAGAGACCTCCGCCCAGGAAGGCTCCCCCTCCCTGGGCCTCTCTCCCTTGTTTCCTAGGCCTCTGAGATTGGATTTCATGGGTTGAGGTGAGGGCAGGCCCAAGGAGGGTGGTTACCACTGAGCCCTAGTCACTATCAAGATGATAGAAGTACTGACAACTGACTCTCAGAAACTGCTACAGCAGCTTGAACGTCCTGTTGGAAAAGAAGTCAAGATGTCAGTTAAAGATCTGTGGCTTGAGACTAACTGAGTTTTCACACGATAGGCAATAGCCTCAGAATGACTGCAAGGCTACAGGCCTTTGAAGTACAAGATGTTAGTCTAACTCAGTTCTTTGGCTTGACATAAAGACATTTTCTCTAACTGTGAATTTACTGGACAGATTCTTGTGTTAAATGAAGGTGCACCCCAAGCAGCTTGGATGTGTTGGACGGAGCTTGTTCTATTTGGTTATAAAATCAATAGGAGAGAAAAGGAACGTCCCATTGGCAACTGATGTGTTCCAAATAAGTGAATATAGGTTCACAGTTTCAGACTTAATGAGAATGGAAAAGGCTGTATTGGAGAAGGTGTAATGTAAAGTGAAAGCTACTACTGCCTTTCAATTTCTGCAACGCCAATAGCCACTCACTCAAGAGAACTTGCTATTTGAAAGGAGAAATTACCTCAATTTTGACTGGAAGCCCAATTTAAGGCATGTCAGATCAAATGCTCTAAACTTTAGAGTCCAAAGCAAAGCCTTCTGTGTTGATATTGTCTATAATCACATTGGAGATCCAAAAACAGAAGTGTATAGAGTTAATAAAGTGAAGAAAATGTCTTCAGAAACATTCCAAGATAAATGGTAGAGATGGATACAAGGAAAGAGCTTGTATCCCAGTGTTTAACTGAATACTCATCAAACAAGTATTCCAAATCAAACATTCAGAAGTAGAAATGGATTGCTTCTGGGCATACTGCATTGCAACTGAAGCATAGTTACACAGAAAAATTCACTGTCTAACAATTCCTAAAATGGCTCCCTAATTGGTAAATTTGGTTCATTGTTATTCTACATGGAGAGAAAATTTTCCAATGCTATAATTTTCTTTTACAATTAAAATATTAATTATCTTCAAAATAAACAAAATGGAGTTGGAATCGCAAAGGGGAAAATTACTTCACTGATCTAGTCTGTTACTATTTGAAGGTATTTACTACATAACTACATAGAAACTATAACACCTCAACAGTAAGGAATTATCCAGCCTCTGATATGTAAATTAGCCATTTCATGATCTTTTCAGCTTTGAAAACTGCATCCTTCTTAATAGCATGAATTTTAAAAGTAGCACTAAAACTGTGTTTTTATTGCATGTCTTGTCATATGTAGACCCACACTCAGGCTCCTTTTAAGTTACATAAGCCTGAGTAAGACAACAGGGACAAAAAGCTTAAACCATATATGAGCAAATTTGAAACTATTCATACGTAAACAAAATCAATATGAATTTAGATCTTGTACCTAAGGAAAAAGTAAGATATGGGGGATGGTCTCCACTTTGAGTTTCTGAAAACTGTTAGGGTGTTTTAACACGGTAGTGACATATCATTGCTATAGCAGTTAGATGACTGGAAAGTAGTTATATGCTTAGTTCCTGCATGTATGATATATACTTGCCATCTAAATTTTATTTTTTAAAAATTTGCAGGGGCATCATCTGCCCCAACACTTTCTCTGCCCCTCAGATCCCATAAGGTGAGGGAGAGGGCCCTGGCAAGGATGGAACAATGGCAGCAGGCTGGCCACATGCACAGCCGCCACTTCCCCTGACCTGTGGCTACTCTTGGGACAGGAACTGCTGAGCCACCCACTGACACCCATGGTGGCCATTCCCACTGCTTCCCAAACCCTGTCCCAGTCTGGGGCTGAGCTTGAGTGGGATGGGAAGAAGTCAAGACCCCGAGCAGAACACCAGAGGCTGGACAGGTATCTTCAGCCATGTGGTGGGCACCCTGGTGATGTGGAGATGGGAAGGATGGAATGGACATGCTATGAGCTCCCTCACACAACATCATTTAAATTTCTTAACTCACAGTAATGATTTCTCTTTTTCTACTCAAAACTAAATGTTGACATTTAGATGATTATGAATCTTAGATATAAACACTTCACGTTTAACAGTAATATTTAAGCACACTTCAAATAAGTTTGGCTTTTTTGTTGTTTCTTTAAATAAGGTTATAGTAGCAACAAAAAACTCTTCTCTGAAGCCTTTCTCCATAACCCTGATCTGTAGATTCCATAATATTATAATATATTTAAGCTATGAAGCTTCAAAACATCACAACTAGATTAAAGTGATGTTCTGAAATTTAGGACACTGCCTACTTAATATTATGCTATGGGGGAACTATGTATAGATTTAAATTCATCTGTGAAGCATTCAAATCAAAGCTAAAAGTAAAAATAAGAAACACCAATGACAACTGTGAATCTTCATTTCTAACATTGATCTAACTTTCTATATTGGATCAATACATTGTATTTAGGTGATATTAAAAATGATTATGTAATTTAAATGTTAAATTTTAAATTACGAGGTCTACATCAAAACCAACGTTTGACTAATGAACTCTTCGGGCATAATAAAGGTTAATATTCTAAGCAGCATAAATAGTTTCTTGGCACCTATCATGCAAGTAATAGATAATTCAGAGATGTGCACTTTATTATACAGAAGGAACATACCTCAACATAATAAAGGCTATAGACAGCATATACGTGGCACCCACAGCTAACATGCTATGGAATGGGGGAAAGCTGAAAGTGTTCTAAGAACTGTAACAAGACAAGGAACCCTACCTTCACCACTTCTAGTCAACATCGTACTGGAAGTCCTAGCCAGAGAAATCAGGTAAGAGAAAGAAATAAAAGATGAGGAGGAAGCAGTGCAAGATGGCCAAATAGAACCCTCCAGTGATTGTCCTCCTGCAGGAGCCCCAAAATGAGCAGCCATCCACACAAGAAAACACCTTCATAAGAACCAGAAATTAGGAAAGCAATCACAATACCTGGTTTTAAAATCATATCAAGGAAAGAGGTACTGAAGAGGATAGGAAAGAAAATCTTTAATTGCCAACACTGCTCTCCCTCATCCTCCAGGTTAGCACATGGTGTGGAGAGAAAATTTGTGCCCTTGGGGGAGGGAAAGTGCAGTGATTGCAGGACTTTGCATTGGAAGTCAGTGCTACTATGTGACAGCAGAAAGAAACATGGCACAGAATTCAGCCAGTGCCCACATAGAGCGCATTTAGAACAGCTCTAGCCAGAAGAGAATTGTCCTTCCCAGCAGTCAGAACCTGAGTTCCACCAAGCATCACCAGTGTGGGATAAAGTTCTTTGGGGTCCTAAATAAACTTGAAAGGTAGTCTAGGCCAGGGTTTCCCAAACCCTAAGCCATAGACTGTGGCCAGTTAAGAATTCTGCTGCACAACAGAACCAGTCTGTGGCCTGTTAGAAACTGGCTGCACAGCAGGAGGTGAGTGGCATTACTGCCTGAACTCCACTTCCTGTCAGATCAGTTGCAGCATTAGATCCTCATAGGAGTGCAAGCCTATTGTGAACTGTGCACCTGAGGGATCTCGGTTGCATGCTCCTTATGAGAGTTTAACTAATACCTGATGATCTGAGGTGGAACAGTTTTATCCAGAAACCATCCTCTATCCTGTCCATTGAAAAATTGTCTTCCACAAAACCAGTCCCTGGTGCCAAAAGTGTTGGGGACTACTGATCTAGGCCATAAGGACTGCAATTCCTAGGCAAGTCCTAGTGCTGTACTGAGCCCAGAACCAGTAGACTTGGAGTGCACATAACCTAGTGAGACACCAGCTGGAGTGGTCAAAGGAGTGCTTGCATCACCCTCCTCCAACTCTAGGCAGCACAGCTCACAGCTTTGAGACTGTCCCTCTGCCTTAAAAAAGGAGAGAGGAGCATAAAGAGGACTTTGTCTTGCAACTTGGATAATAGTTCAACCACAGTAAAATAAAGCACCAAGCAGAGTACTGAAGCCCCCCAACCCAGGCCCTAGCTCCCTGATGACATTTCTAGACATACACGGAACTATAAGGGAACTTCCTGCCTTGAACAGAAGAACCTAGTCCTGGCAAGATTCATCACCTGCTAACTAAAGAGCCCTTGGCTCTTGAATAAACATCAGTGAGAGCCAGGCAGTACTCACCATGAGCCTTGGGTGAGACCCAGTAACATGCTGGCTTCAGGTATGACCCAGCACATTCCCGGCTATGGTGGCCATGGGGAGAGACTCCTGCTTTAGGAAAGGAGAGGGAAGAGTAAAAAGTACTTTGTCTTACAAATTGGGTACCAGCTTAGCCACAGTAACATAAAGCATCTAGCAGACTCCTAAAGCCCTCAATTCCAGGACTTAGCTCCTAGATGGGATTTCTAGACCCATCCTGGGTCAGAAAAGAACCCACTGCTCTCTCCTATAAGAAATGCTAAAGAAATTTCTTCAATCTAAAAGAAAAGGACATCAATAATCAATGAGAAATCATCTGAAGGTACAAAACACATTGGTAATAGTAAGTACACAGACAAACATGGAGTGTTATAACTGATTGTGGTATAAACTTCTCATATCTTGAGTAAAAAAACTAAAACATGAACCAATAAAAAATAATAACTATAAAAGCTTTTTAAGACATAGTATAAGATATAAACAGAAACTATTAAAAATTAAAAAGTACGGAGGATGAAGTTAAAGTATGGAGTTTTTGCTTTACTTGTTTATGTAATCAATGTTAGGTTGTCATCAGTTTAAAATAATGAATTACAAGTTGTTATTTGCAAGCTGCATGATAACATCAAATCAAAAAACCTACAACAGATACACAAAAAATAAAAAGCAAAAATTAAAATATACCATCAGAGAAAAACGCCTTCATAACAAGGACGACAGGAAGAAAGGAAGAAAACACCAAAAAACAAACAGAAAACTAAAAACAAAATGTAAGGAGTATGTCCTTACTTAACAATAGTAACATTGAATGTACATGGACTAAACTCTCCAGTCAAAAGACAGAGTGGCTGAATGGATAAAGAATAAATAAATAAAAGGCAATGACCTGTTGTGTACAAGAAACACACTTTGCTTATAAAGACACACATAGACTGAAGATAAAGGGATAGCAAAAGATATTCCTTGCAAATGGAAAGCAAAAAGGAGCAGGGGTAGCTATATTTTTATCAAACAGAATAGATTTCAGGACAAAAACCATAAAAAGAGACAAACAAATTAATTATATAATGATAAAGAGGTCAATTTAGTCAGATGATATAACAATTGTAAATATATATGCACCTAACACTTGCACACACAGATATATATATATATAAAATTATTAGAGCTAAAGAGAGAGTTAGACCCCAATGCAGTAATAGCTGGAGATTTCAACATCCCACTTTCAGCATCAGACAGATCATCCAGGGGGAAAAACAATAAAGAAACATTGGACTTAATCTGCATTGTAGACCAACCGGACCTAACAGGTATTTACAGAAAATTTCACCCAGTGGCTGCAGAATAAACATTCTTCTTCCCAACACATGGATCATTCTCAAGGAGAGACCATTTGTTAGGTCACAAAACAAATCTTGAAACATTTTTAAAAATTGAAATCATATCAAGTATCTTCTCTGACCACAATGGAATAATACTAGAAATCAATAGCAAAAGGAATTTTGATAATTATACAAACATACGGAAATTCAACGATGTGCTCCTGAATTACCAGTGGGTTAATGAAGAAATTAAGAAGAAAGTTAAAAATCTTCTTGTAACAAATGAAAATGGAAATGCCACATACCAAAACCTAAGGGATACAGCAAAACCAGTCTAAGAGGAAATTTCATAGCTATAAGTGCCTACACTAACAAAGAAGAAAACTTCCAAGTAAACAGCCTAAAGAAAAGGAAGAGCAAACCAAACCTGAAATTTATAGAAGAAAAATAATAAACATCAGAAGGAAATAAATGAAATTGAAATAAAGAACAATACAAAAGAACAACAAAACAAAAAGTTGGTTTTTTGAAAAGATAAACAAAATTGACTTTTAGTGAAACTAAGAAAAAAGATAGGAGACAAGTAAACAGAGTTGCAAAATGAGATATTATAACCAATACTGCAGAAATTCAAAAGATCATTAGAGATTACTATGAGCAACTATACACCAATAAATTGGAAAACCCAGAAGACATGAATAAATTCCTAGACACATACAACCTACCCAGATTGAACCATGAAGAAGTTCAAAACCTGAATATACCAATAATAAATATAAGATTGAAGCTATAATAAAAGTTCTCCCAGCAAAGAAAAAGACAGGACTTAATGGCTCAGTGCTGAATTTTACCAAACAATTAAAGAAGAACTAATACCAATCCTATTCAAACCATTCCAAAAGATAGAGAAGGGAATACTTCCAAACTCATTCAATGAGGCTAGAATTACCCTGATACCAAAACCAGATTAAGACACATAAAAAAGAAAACTACATCCCAATATCCCTGATGAACATTGATGCAAAAATCCTCAACAAAATGCTAGCAAATCAAATGCAACAACACATTAAAAAAGTATTAATTATGACCAAGTCAGATTTATCTGAGGAGTGCAAGGATGGTTCAACATATGCAAAAAAATTAATATGACACATCGTATCAAGAGAATGAAGAAAAAACCATATGATCATTTCAACTGACACTGAAAAAACATTTGATAACATTTAACATTCCTTCATAATAAAAACCCTCAATAACTGGGTATAGAAGGAACATACAACACAATAATAGCCATTTATGACAGACCCATGGCTAGTATCATATTGAATAGGGAAAAACAAAGCTTTCCTCTAAGATCTAGAAAAGATGAAGATGTCCATTTTCACCATTATTATTCAACATAGTACTGGAGGTCCTCACTAAAATAATCAGACAAGAGGAAAAAAATCTCCAAACTTCATTCAGAATCTGTTCACTTCTAAATACCTAAACTTCTACCATCTTGGTCTAGGCACCATCATCTCTCTGCCAAAATTATCACAACAGGTTTTAACTACCCCTTGCTTCTTTGCTGACCTATACCTGGAGTCTATTTCCTACACTGTGTTCCTCCTGCCCTTCTGCCTCCATCTCCTACTTTTCTCCTCCTCTGTCACATCAATTCAACCACATTAACCCTTTTTCTGTTTCATAAGTTAGACACATACTCTGACCTCTGGATCTTGGAATTTAGAATTCCCTCAGCCTGAAATGCACTTTTCTCAGATACTCGTATGATTTACTGCCTCATTTCCTTCAGGCTTTTGCTGAAATGTCACTGTGATGCCCTCTGATGACCTTTTAAAAATTTCACCCCCAAGCTTGCCACCCTATTCACCTTCTCTGCTTTATTTTTTCCATAACATTTACTTCCACCTCATATTATAAATAGGTAGACAGAAGAAAGATATCTACATAAAGATAGATAGATAGATGATAGATAGACAGATAAATAGATAGATTAGATAGATAATTATCTTTTTCAAAAAATTATTACTTCCCCACACTGGAATATAAATTTCAAGGGGACAGGAATTTTTAATCTGTTTTGTTCACTTCATTGCCCAGAACAATGTCTAGACATAATAGATACTCAAAAAAAAAAAAAAATGCTGAGTTAATAAATTAAGGCAGCTGGGAGAGATGGCTCACACCTGTAATCCTAGCACTTTGGAAGGCCGAGTAGGTGGATCACTTCAGGCCAGCAGTTCAAGACCAGCCTGGCCAACATGGTGAAACCTGTCTTTACTAAAAATAGAAAAAACTAGCCAGATGTTATGGCTCACACCTGTCGTCCCAGCTACTCAGGAGGCTGAGGCACGAGAATTGCTTGGATCCAGGAGGCAGAGGTTGCAGTGAGCTGAGATCGCACCACTGCACTCCAGCCTGGGCGACACAGAGTCTCTCTCAAAAAACATTTAAAAAAAGAGAGAGAGAGACAGAATTAAGGCAAGACATTGAGACATTACGGGTGATGAAAAACATCAAGGGGCAACTGGGTTCCTTGAAATGAAGTGAATGAGAAATATTTTTGGGGATATTCAGGAGGTCCTTAGAGATGAGGTTCTAGGGAATTCAGAAATAAGTCAATTCAATTCACAGTGGAAGTCATAAAAGAGTGCTTGCCTTTTAGAAACTGAACCACTGACATATGACATGATTTTAAAAGAAATAATTATGATACAATTAAATAAGAATAGAGTGAATGATTATGATAAATAACATCAGATTTTGTCAAAATTCACCTTGTCAAAATCAAGGTGTCTCTGTAAGTAATCATCATGGGTTTGCTTGTTTGTTGAGACAGAGTCCAGCTCTATCACGCAGGCTAGAGTGCAATGGCACTATCTTGGCTCACTGCAACCTCTGCCTCCCTTCAAGCAGTTCTCTATGCCTCAGCCTCCTGAGTAGCTGGGATTATAGGTGCCCACCACTGTGTCCCACTAATTTTTGTATTTTTAGTAGAGATGGGGTTTTGCCATATTGGCCAGGCTGGTCTCAAACTCCTGACCTCAGGTGATCCACCTGCCTCAGCCTCCCAAAGTGCTGGAATTACAGGAGTGAGCCACTATGCCCATCCAATTTGTGTGGGGTTTTTTTGTTTTTGATTTTTTATTATTTTACTTTAAGTTCTGGGATACATGTGCAGAACCTGCAGGTTTTTTACACAGGTATACATGTGTCATGGTGGTTGGCTGCACCCCATCAATCTGTCATCTACATTAGGCATTTCTCCTAATGCTATCCCTCCTCTAGCCCTCCATCCCCTGACAGGCCCCAGTGTATGATGTTCCCCTCCCTGTGTCCATGT
This sequence comes from Cacajao melanocephalus, assembly GCA_963573385.1. Taxonomy (NCBI): domain Eukaryota; kingdom Metazoa; phylum Chordata; class Mammalia; order Primates; family Pitheciidae; genus Cacajao; species Cacajao melanocephalus. The sequence continues at coordinate 12,140 of CAUYLG010054559.1, read as the reverse complement.
GTTCTCATTGTTCACCTCCCACTTATAAGTGAGAACATGCAGGGTTCAGTTTTCTGTTTCTGTGTTAGCTAGCTGAGAATTATGGTTTCCAGCTTCATCCATGTCCCTGCAAAGGACATGAACTCATTTTTTATGGCTGTATAATATTCCATGGTGTACATGTACCACATTTTCTTTATCCAGTCTATCATTGATGGGCTTGGGTTGGTTCCAAGTTTTTGTTATTGTGAACAGTGCCACAATAAACATACATGTGCATGTGTCTTTAGAGTTGAATGACTGATAATCCTTTGAGTATATACCCAGTAATGGGATTGCTGGGTCAAATGGTATTTCTGGTTCTAGATCCTTGAGGAATCACTACACTGTCTTCCATAATGGTTGAACTAATTTACACTTCCATCAACAGCATAAAAGCATTCCTATTTCTCCACATCCTTTCCAGCATCTATTGTTTCCTTTTTAATGACGGCTGTTCTAACTGGCATTATGTGGTTTGGAGAACAGTTCCAAAAGAGGAATTCTTAGTCACGTGTATTCAGAAAGAAGTATGTGAACTGACATGATTTTCTTAGGTGTATAAGATATTGGTTTCCTTACATTAAAATTAATAGTGCTTTCATCATACTTAATATCTCTTTAGTCTGGACCTGAATTAAACCACTTACAATCCTGCCATATCACCTCTTAGGTTACAATCAGCTTAAGGACTTTACTACATTAACCTTATCAGTTACCTTCTCAATGAGAAAGGAAAACTATTAATCTTAAACTGACGTGAGTCTATTTTGCCATTTACTCTTATAGTTTTCAAATCTTAGAGCCACACAGGGAAATATTTTTCTGTTCACTGGTGAGGAGTCAGAGACCAGAGATGTTCACATCGAATGTGATGATTTCTAAGCAACCTTCCGGCTCTGATTTCTGTGACTTCATAATTCATATTTACTTTCCCAGTAAATATACCCATAGTAGATGAAAAATAAGCTATCCTGAAACTTCGAGTTGATAGTGGATCTATGCAACGATCATTGACAAAGTTTTCCCAGATAAAACAAGTTGATGTTCACCAGTGAATTTTTCACGACTTATTTCTTTACCTGTCAGGATTATCACAGGGGATCCAGTTTACTTGAGGGTGTGGGATGTCCTCCAAGTACGGGTAGATGGAGTCCCTGTTGAAGTTCCAGCCATAAAGAGCATCTTCTGGAGTCACAATAATATGTGCACCCTGTTAATAATGCAACTTAATCAAAAAGGGAGCCCACAAAAGCAGCTGAGGAACTGAGCGGCTGAGTAACAACTATTTGGGCTTCCCCTTGACATCCCTTAAATCTTATTTTGTTTTCTATATTTTCATAATTTATTTTCTTTTCCAAAGCATTTAAATTTTCTTTTTTTCAGTGCACTGTCTCTTCTTTTTATTTTTATTTTATTTTTTTATTTTAAATTTTAGATTCAGAGGGTACATATGCAGGTTAGTTACATGGCTATGTTACATAATGGTGAGGTTTGGGCTTCTAGTCAAGCATTTTAATTTTCTAATCCCGCCATCGTTGCTTCCTACTGTAGTTGTTAACTAAAATCCTAGCTCATCCTGGAACCAAGCCTCTCCTTGAACTTTGGCTGATGATCATGCCTGTGTCAGGACTGATTTGTAACTCAAATGCTCTGTTTATTTCCTCCTCTGCTCCAGCCTTCTCCCGCACCATACCCTGCAAACATGACTCCTGAGTCTCAGAAAAAGAGGAGCCACATACTGGTTACTTGAATTGTGTCATGTCTACAAATACTGCCTGAGCTAACCTGGGCACTTTCCAATTGGTGGGTCACCAATTGGAGAGTCACTCTGTGACCTTTAAGGAAATAGTTGAACTAAGGGTGAAAAAGAACATCAGAACTCCTGATAACTTTTAAAATATTAGTATATATGAGAATATGGGACACGCATGGTAGCTCATGCCTCTAATCCCAGCACTTTGGGAGGCTGAGGTGGGTGGATCACCTGAGGTCAGGAGTTCAAGTCAGCCTGGGCAACATGGCAAACCCCCATCTCCTACATATTTATCTATGATTTTTATCACACTTCATATATCCCTGGTCTATACCTAATCAATTAATAGCTTTTAAAATTATATTCGTGTAAACCACAATTTATACTGTATGATTAACTTTAAACTGAAATCTTCACTCAACTCAAAGACTCACAATGCATTACATATACTTTTATCTTGTAATTAGAGTGAAGTATAAAGCATATAATGCATGCTGCCAAGGAACTGACAACTTAAGTTTGTTTTCAGATTATAAACTTATTACAAAACCTGCAAACCCTTAATGGCACAAGACTACGTCAAGGCTGCTAACACTCTAAGAATAGCACCTGGTCCCTGACCCATTTATCATTCATCCTCCATCTGCACCAGAAAAGGGGAACAAAGATGTTCAATTTATGACTAGTTCCTCAAGGTCTGCTACTTCTTGATGATGACCAAATTGTTCTTTCCTTAACTTGATTCTTACTGATAATGAAGTGTCCTTGCTCCAGTTTTGAGTGGAAAGTAGAATTCTAACTGTAAAACAAAGTTTATTGGCTACCCTGATACATACGTATTCTATGAGAAAGGATCCCCTCCTTTCTCATAGAATCCCATACACTAGAGAGATGGTAGAGATGGTACCTGCTTTGCTGCTGATGTGATCGCTCCTTCCAAAAGGTCCAGATTCCGATTCATTAATGCCAGCGCCTCCTCACGAGACACTGGTGTTAGGGTGGTACTGGGCAATATCACTGCATGCTCATAAACAGCTGCAACAAAAGTATCCAGGCAGCTGGCTTTTGAGAGGTAGAAAAGCAAAACTGCTACATACACCAGCAACTGAGAAGTAGTCATGCTGAAGTCCAATGACTGCTGCAAAACAGAGCATGTCCTGGTATTTACAGAGAGAAGACACGTGGTGTCCAGACCTTAGTACCTTAAAAATAAATTACAGAAGTTAATTTTAAGAAAACTCTATGATTTCACAGTATTGTCAGGTAACAAAGGACCTTCCCTTATTGCAGGGATTTGTGAGGATTAAATCAGGAAATGTATGTATATTAGTTTGCTAGGGCTGCCTAACAAAATACAACAAACTGGGTGGTGTAAAAAATAAAAAATGTGTTGCTTCACAGTTCTGGAGGGTAGGAGTCCCAGATGAAGGTGTCAACAGGGTTACTTCCTCCTGAGGGTGGTGTTTTTATGCAATCTAAGGGCAAAAGAAAAAAGCCAAGTGAAGGTCATAAACCCAGCTATAGGCTCACTAAAAGACTGAGACTGATCCTAATCATAGGATCAATTAGATTTAGTGCCCATTGCACCCCAGTATGACTTCATCTTAACTAATTAGATCTGAAATGACCCTGTTTCCAAAAAAGCTTACATTCTAAGATACTGCCAATTAGGACTTCAGCATGTAAATTTTTTGCAATACATTTGTTTTGGAATGTCAACACATAGAACTTCAAATAATTTTAAAATTTGTATTATTATTTTTTATAGATGGAGTCTTGCTCTGTTGCCCAGGCTGGAGTGCAGTGGCATGATTTCACCTTACTGCAGCCTCTACCTCCTGGGTTCAAGCTATTCTCCTGCCTCAGCCTCCTGAGTAGCTGGGACTACAGGTGTGTGCCACCACGCCCAGCTAATTTTTGTATTATTAGTAGAGACGTGGTTTCTGTTAGGCCTCCAAGTCCAAGCCTGGCCATTATAGCCTTGGTGACCTGCATGTACACCTCTGAATGGTCCCCAGAAGCCAGAAAGTCTGAGGTAACAACAAGTAACCAGGTGGCCACAGAAAGAAGTGAAATAACTTGTTCCTGCCTCAACTAACTGCTCTCCCCCTGTAACCTGCAACCTGCAACCATTGTTTCTGCTCAGCTTTGCAGAATTTCTCCCCTGGACATTGGGTTTCTCAAGACTCCCACCCCTGTAACTATGTAATTTACCACACCCTCCCCTCTGCTTGCAACTGATGCCCCCCACTCTTATGATCATGCCTGTTTGTAACAGATTAACCCTACCCTTGTGACCATGCATCTCATGATGCCCTCCCCCTTCCTAAAATAGATTACTACCTTTAACTGACCACTTGCCCCAACCTATAAACCAACTCCTATCCCACTGCCCTCCACTGACTCTTTTTGGACTCAGCCTGCCCCAACCAGGGCAAATAAACAGCCATGTTGCTCACACAAAGCCTGCCTGGTGGTCTCTTTACACAAGCGACACGCCTAACAGCTTCACCATATTGGCCAGGCTGGTCCTGAACTCCTGACCTCATGATCCACCCGCCTTGGCCTCTCAAAGTGCTGGGATTATAGGCGTGAGCCTCTGCACCTAGCCTTTATTATTATTTTCATTAGAATATTTCAGCTCTACACTTTGGCTCACTTTAGTTTTCTCAAAATGGGGAAGCCACGACAAAGAGGAATACAAAAAGAGTTACTCATTTTCTATTGCCATATAACAAATTGTCCCCAAATTCAGCAGCTTCAAAAAGCAAAAACACATTACCTTTCACTTTCTGTGGGTCAGGAATCCAGGAGCAGTTTAGCTGGTGCCTCTGGCCCAAGGTCTCTTTCACAAACCTGCAATCAAGCAGCTGCCAGGGCTAGTTATTTCAAGGCTTGACTCCAGGAGTTATTTCAAGTCTTGACTTCCAAGCTCCAAGCTCCCTCACGTGACTGGCGGCAGGGCTCAGGACCTCATTTGTTGTTGCCCAGAGACATGAATTCCTAGCTATGCAGACCTCACCATAGGGCAGCCTGCATTATATTTTCTGGATTCCCTTAGAGCCAGAGAGCAAGAGAACCCACTGAGCTAGAAGCCAGAAATGCTTTGTAATGTAATCAGGGAAAGGACACCTCATCACTTTTGTTGTATTCTATCCGTTAAAGCAAATCAATAGGTATACCCTGCACTGTTGTAGGGGATTACACAAGGGCAGGAATGAGGCAGGATCATTAGGGACCATCTCCGAAACTGCTTATCACAGAGGCAACAGAGGACTATAAAGAATGAGCGCTGGAAAGCAAGATCCAGAGAAAGGAGAGGGAAGTTATATAAAACTGAAAAACTGTTCATAGATTTTTATATTGAGTAAGTTGGCAAATTTTGTTTCAGTTGTGCATTATGTACAATATCTACAGAGTTAGTGTTTATGTTTTTGCATTTTATGTTTAGGCTATTTGTCTTTGAATGGTATTTTTACAGTTCAATCTGCAAACAGACATATCTAATTTTTTACTTCAGTAACTATAATGCATTTATTCTGCAATTGCCAAGGTAACCCAGAGGTTGTGGTTGGCTGGTCCTCCTGAATCTCCAGGAAACACCAGCTCCTCTGACTGCATGCTGACCTCTTATGGCCTTTCCATGACCAGGTGGGTGGGAATACCACATGTTTCACATGAAGATGTCATCATTATGTAACAATGTATAAAAGGAAGCACTGAAACAAAAGTTAAAACTGAGATGAGTTGCCAACAGGTTAAAAAATTACTTATTTGACCTTCTTAGATTAAAAATATCAAATAAGAACCTCCCGTGGAGTTTCTAGTGCAACTCATAAAGAGCTTGGTGGTCATCTTTCCCATGCTCACAGCAAGAAAAAAGCTAAACAAGTGAATATCAACAATTTTTCTAAGATGCCTCAGAGAACTGATATCACAGGACAAACTGCAGTCCCCAGAATTGGAGAGAGAGGAGAATGCAGGGAGGAAGAGCCTACTGGGAGCAGAGTCCTCTGAGGTTGGTGCCAGTGTAGTAAGGTCACTTGAACTGTAATTGATGAATTGCTGAAGGCTCAGGGTGGACAACCTGGAAAGTTCTGGTCTGTTCTTAGCAAAAGCCTGCCCTCAAGGGAAAGTATTTTACCTAGCCTAACCTGCCTAGGGGAAGGAAAAACTCCAACCTCAGCCACTCTTATCTTTAACATGGGGAAAGGGAAAATCCCAGCTCTAGCTTGTTTTTATGCCCTTAGTTGGCATAAAAAAGCCAAGTGAAGGTCGTAAACCCAGGGGTACAGGCTCACTAAAAGACTGAGACTGAATTATCAGACCAATAACCCTGTCCCCCTCAGTGTGTCACTGTCACATGAATCTAGCCTTTCTGCCTACCTAGCATGCACTAGCTGAGAGCAAATCTTTAGATGAAATAGCGCAGTTCAGCCGGGCGCAGTGGCTCACACCTATAATCCCAGCACTTTGGGAGGCCGAGGAGGACAGATCACCTGAGGACAGGAGTTCCAAACCAGCCTTGCCAACATGGTGAAACCCCGTCTCTACTAAAAATACAAAAATTAGCTGGGCATGGTGGGCGGGGGGGTGCCTGTAATCCCAGTTACTCAGGAGGCTGAGGCAGGAGCATCGCTTGAACCCGGGAGGCGGAGGTTTCCGTGAGTTGAGATCACGCCGCTGCATTCCAGCCTGGTGACAGAGCGAGACTCCATCTCAAAAAAAAGAAAGAAATTGACATAGTACAGTTCTTTCTTGCAGTAGAGTGTCATCAGCAAAAGCTGGAACTGGAAGGCACCAATGGCCTCTACTACAACTCCTAGGCTGGTTCTCTGGATCCTTAACCCTACTGTACAGCCTGCCAAGCTCCCTAAATGCAGCCTTTCTGTTTACGCAGAGTAAAAACTGGGAGAATTGTCTCCAAGGAAATAACTTTTAGTGTAGACAGAAGCCCTTATTGATATCTCCACACTCCTCCAACCAAACTTCCACGGATGGAGCAGATTGCCTCTTGCAAGGAAAACATGACATTGCACTGCCCAGAATAGGGCAAGATACACGGTATTCTGGATTCTTCTAGGGAGCAGTGATCGCCCCAACCCAGGCAGCAGGCCCCCAAAGGAACTCAGAAGCAAGTCCTGCCCAGCTCATGCAGAGAGAACAAGAAACAAGGGAAAAGGAGGGGAGAGGAAGGACTGAGTGGAGTGGGCACTGCCTCTTGCACGTCACCTGGTGAACTCTGAAAAGCCATGTGCACAGCGTGTAAAAGTGTACCCACAAACGTGTGTGTGAAAAAAGATTGGCAGTCGGCCTCTGCATTGCTACTCAACATATACACCCACATACTGATATACAGCGGCTACAACACCGTGTCAATTCCCTTGTTGACATTAATCTGGTTTTAGGAAAAACTATCCGTTTTTCCTCTGCTCTCACACCACAGCAATTAACACAAAAGACTGGTTTCCTCCCAAACTGGTGGGGATTTCTCCCCACTAGAAAGAAAGCAATCAACTCTGCAGCAGATATAGCTGGCTATCTTCCTCGATCCAAACACTATTTAGCCATATACAGTGTCAGATCCCACAGATTAAGGGCTGAGTCCCACAAAACCACCCTCTCCTTCCCACCAGGAACAAGTCTGGGCCTCCAGATCTTCCGACCACATGGCTTTGGGTTGGGGTTCCTATGACCCCTTCTTTGGGGTCAATTAATTTGCTAGGGTGGCTCACAGAACTCAGGGAAACACTTATATTTAGTGGCTTATAATAAAGGATATTGCAAAGGACACAAATGAGGAGGTGCATACAGCGAGGTATGGGTGAAGGACTGGGGAGCCTTGCCTGCACCCCCTAGATGCGCCGCCCTCCAGGAGCCTCCGCGTATTCAGCTGTAAGGAAACTCTCCGAACCCAATCCTTTTGGGTTTTTATGGAAGCTTCATTACATGATCGCAATAGACAACCATGTAGAAATGTGATTGGATAAAAAGGGTATGATCCCGTGCTATCAGCCTGAGAGGGGAAACCCAGTAAAGCTTGTCTGTTCAGGTTTGTCTTGACATCTCTCTGTAGCATTCCTTCCTCTAGGATATGGGGTGGGACCCTCTCTGGAATGAGGGTGTTTTGAGCCACAATCAGATTAGAGTCCTACCTTAGGCAGGTGAAGGGAGGACAGGGGAAGGTCAGAGAGGGAGATTCTGTTTCATGACGTCTGCTCCTAAGGTCTAACCACCCCTAAACCATGTTATTTTTAAAAAAAGAATATAACAAAGGATTGGGAATTATAAACCAGGAACTATAATATCACAAGTTGTTAATGTTACAAGAATACATAATTTTGCATAGGACTTAATCAAACTGTTTTTTCATTGTTAATGTAAGCCTGTAAACATTATGGGCCAGCCCAGCTGCTCCCGCTTACAGCTCCCTCTCTTTCCAGGCGGAAGGAGGGGGCGATAGCTCAGTCTGCAGGCTCTTAGTCATCTCTGCGCTTGTAATTCCCGGGGCTTGGCTGGCAAAGATCCCCTGTTCTGGGGGAAGCGCTGTATCTGGACCGGAGTGCCAGAGGGGAGCCTCTGACTCACTGGTCAGATGCACTTTCTGGGTGAAGCAGCACCCCTCCCTGCCTCAGTCTGCCCTGAATGGGCTTTGCTCACCATCGGACCAGACCAGTTGAAATGCACCTGCGACCTGGGTTGGAGCTGGGAGATCTCTGGATTTCTGCGTCTCTCTTGCTGGGTGTGGTGCGCTGGAGTTGTGTCTAATCGGCCATCTTGGATCTCTCCCACCTGTAAACATTATGATATGGCTTGAACTTGCTCTCATGAAAGAAAAAACTGTTTTGCTTACCACTGAGTTATACTCTGCTGTATCAGAAATATTAATTAAAGCCATACGAGTGACTTCACTCTCCGTAGAAAGATTTTAGATGAGGAAGATACAGATGTGAGAGCTGAGACTAGCAGAGTGCATCATTTATGTCAATGATAAACAAAATAAGTGTGGTTGGGGAAGGGAGAAGAGACAAAAGGCAAAAAAAAAAAAAAAAAAATTAAAAGCAAACGGTATTAAAATGGGGGAGGGGAGGTAAAATAACTCCAAGAAGCACAGGCTTAGTAAGAGCTGAGAACTGACCACGAGATTTCACTTTTTTCTTTCTTTTTTTTTTTTAAGACAAGGTCTCACTCTGTTTCCCAGGCTGGAGTGCAGTGGTTCAGTCTTGGCTCACTGCAGCCTCTACCTCCTGGGCTCAAGTGATCCTCCCACCCCAGCCTCCTGAGTAGCTGGGATCACAGGCGCATCCACCATACTCGGCTAATTTGTTGTTGTTGTTGTCGTCGTTTGTAGAGTCAGGGTTTTGCCATATTATCTAGGCTGGTCTCAAACTCCTTAGCTCAAACCATCTGCCCACGTTGGCCTTCCAAAGTGCTGAGATTACAGGTGTGAGTCATTGTGGCCTGGCCTGAGATTTGAGTTTAAAGTTACTTTTTTTTTTTTGAGACAGAGTCTCGCTCTGTCGCCAGGTGCCAGGCTGGAGTGCAGTGGCGCAGTCTCGGCTCACTGCAACCTCCTCCTCCTGGATTCAAGCAATTCTCCTGCCTCAGCCTCCCGAGTAGCTGGGACTACAGGAGTGCGCCACCACGCCCAGCTAATTTTTTTGTATTTTTAGTAGAGACGGGGTTTCACTGTGTTGGCCAGGATGGTCTCGATCTCTTGACCTCGTGATCTGCCCGTCTCGGCCTCCCAAAGTGCTGGGTTTACAGGCGTAAAGTTCCTGTTAATAAAGAGAGGAGGCAGGAGTCAGCTTACATAAAAATGCATGAGGTGAGAGGTGCTGAGGAAGCTGGGGCAATCAGAGCGTGTAACACAGGCCCCAGAAGACTGGCTAGGAAAGAGAAGAAAGAAGTCCAGAAGGAACCAATGTGAGGTAATAGAGAGGGACGATGCCCACCTCCTGCACACAGAGGAATTGGGGGGCACAAACCTAAGATCCGAGTGTGATAGCCCCTGAAGAGAGAATCCAGGAAAGATGGAAGGGAGAAAGCAAGTGCATTTTCTGCTGCCCAGAATATCTCTCTGACTTCCTGGTATTGGACTGAATTATAGTAGGTGGAAATAAACACCTAGGAAAAGTCCAGAAATGCAGCTGTCACGCATTCTATGGGCATAAGAGGTATCTCCTACGTAACCCAGAGAACCCACCTGCTCTTCAGCGTGTCTTTTTCCAGAGTTAATCAATGACCAAACAGAAAAATGACTCAGAGAGCCAAGACAGTGAGCCAAAGGTAAATGGGGAAAAGGTGACACAGTGGCCCTGTCTAGGAAGCTCCCAGCCTGGCACAGCCTGCAATAAACCCTTGACAACTAAGAGGGGCTCAACCAAGATTGGGTAGATTTTAGAACAGAATAATTTCAGAAGGAAATGAGATGTGATCTGAGCGACATAATTTATTTCATTTTATTTATTTTTTTGAGGGAGAGTTTCGCTCTTCTTGCCTAGGCTGGAATGCAATGGTGCGGTCTCAACTCACTGCAAACTCTGCCTCCCAGGTTCAGGCAATTCTCCTGTCCCAGCCTCCCAAGTAGCTGGGATTACAGGTACCCACCACCACGCCCAGCTAATTTTTGTATTTTTAGTAGAGTGAGGGTTGCATCATGTTGACCAGGCTGATCTTGATCTCCTAACCTCAGGTGATCCACCTGCTTCAGCCTCCCAAAGTGCTGGGATTAGAGGTGTGAGCCATGGCACCCGACCAACATAATTTATTATTTTTTTAAATTTCTGTTTTGGCCAGGTGAGGTGGCTCATGCCTCTAATCCCAGCACTTTGGGATTAGAGGCGTGAGGTCAGGAGTTCGAGACCAGCCTAGCCAACATGGTGAAACTCCATCGCTACCAAAAATATAAAATATTATCCGGGTGTGGTGGTGCAGGCCTGTAGTCCCAGCTACTCGGGAGGCTGAGGCAGGAGAATCACTTGAACCCAGGAGGCAGAGTTTGCAGTGAGCCAAGATCATGCCACTGCACTCCAGCCTGGGCAACAGAGTGAGATTCCATCTTTAAAAAAAATCCATTTTAAGTATCGGATTTCCATACAAATAGAACGCAAGAGTCAAATAAGTTATGACTAAAGAGACAATACAACCATTTTAATTAGCTGAAAAATTGTTCATAGATACTTTAAAAGATGCCCTTATTCTTTTTTTATTTTAAGCAAGCAAAAGTTTTATGGAGGAAGTACAAGCACATTCCAAGAGAGAGGAGTGGGCTGACCCTGCTGGAAACAAATTGAAGACATTGTGCGTTGTGATCTTCTATTGCCTCAGTTCTTTCTTTACCCAGTTCTCACCAAACTTTGGGGGATCCTCCCTTACTGTGCTTAATGCACATGTACGGGAACCAGTGATCACTACGAATCCTATCTAATGGTGGCACTGCTTCTTACCACCACCTGGGGAAGGTATAGCAGTCAATTTTGTACTAATTGTGCCTGCTCAGCTCTCAGGAATTCCCCTTTTGCCTCTTTCCTTCCTTATCAGTATCTAGTTGACAGCATTCTGACAGTTCAACCATGGAGTGAGTACTGGGCATTCTAAGAGGTGTTCTGGGGGGTTCTTTCCAACATGAATACCTCCCCCTCGTGCCTGCTCATATCTGACTGTCTACTCTTACATTTCTCCCTCAAGGAGTTGGGATCCAGACAAACATGTCCTTATTCTTTAACTTCCCATATCTTAATTGACTAGAATATAATATCCTTTGCATATTCAAAGTTCATCCTATGTATTTACAAATGAAGTGTATTAGTCAGTGTTCTCCAGAGAAACAGAACCAATAGGAGAGAGCGAGAGAAAGAGATATATGTTAAGGTATTGGCTCAGACAGTTATGAAAGCTGAGAAGTCCCACAGTCTGGTCTGCCATTTGCAAGGTGGAGATTCAGGAATGCCAAGAGTGTCATTGGAAGGCCTGAGAGGGGAAGAGTTGATGGTGTTGCTTCCAGTGCAGGCTTGAAGGCCTGAGAACCAGGAGCCCATGAAGGCAGGAGAAAATCTCTATCCAGCTCAAGTAGTCTGGCAGAAAATGAATTCAAACCTCTTCCTTCTTGTTTTTCACTGCATGCCGTCAAGGGACTGGATGAAGCCCATCTACATTGAGGAGGACCATCTGCTTTACTCGGTCTACTAAATCAAATGCTATTCTTTTTTTTTTTTTTTTTTAATTTTTTGAAAGAAAGAAAAAGAGAGGAAAGAAAGTGAGAGTGAAAGAAAGAAAGAAAAAGAATGTATGAGAGAAAGAAAGAGGAAGAAAAAGAGGGAGAGAGAACAGGACTCTTGTTCTACTGCCCAGGCTAGAATGCAGT